>JBBMHQ010076720.1:0-12167 GCA_037834295.1 Postelsia palmaeformis
CTGTGCTTCGTCCCTGTGCCACCTCGCCATGAAACATTCCGCCGCTTCGACGACCCTCCGGTACCACCTCCCGCTTTCCCTAGCCGCCCTCGGCCATAACAACGTCTCTACTCCGAACAGCATTGGGGAGCTTTCCGTGGACCCCTCCGTGGCTTGAAACACCCATTTTTCAATATATCGCTATGAAATATGACATATGCATGGCATGTTATATATCATGTCATAAATCGTTTGATAAATCATTTATACAT
Organism: Postelsia palmaeformis; assembly: GCA_037834295.1. Taxonomy (NCBI): domain Eukaryota; class Phaeophyceae; order Laminariales; family Laminariaceae; genus Postelsia; species Postelsia palmaeformis. The sequence continues at coordinate 252 of JBBMHQ010076720.1, forward strand.
ATGTCGTGATATATTATATACATATGATGATGGTATATATCATATACCTTGTATATTGTGATACACCACTTGATATCTGCCCTATATATATATATATATCCTGCTTTCGTGTGCTATTACCACCAACATATATATGTACGTCTCCGCCGTGTCACATCGATACTTGCTCGTGGTTGGGGCCTGTGCCATACTGATGGCAGGGCACTTGCTCGGTGCTTGGCGATCTGTGCCCGCTACGTACGACCCGGTACACAATATGCAATAATTATGATACAGCACCCGCGTCGCGAGGTTATACTCCTTGAAGATGTGCGGTGTAATGCAGACAACAACAGTTGGTGTATTGCGATGACCACGAGATCGTGTACACTCACTGCCGGTATAGTACTGGTACCCAAGTACAAGGTAGGTACATACATCGACGTTGAAGGCGAGACTGCTGTGTAGCTGTGGTTCGCTTGTGGTCGCAGGCGATGGCGCCCTCGACTGGTTCATCGCGGGTCAAAACCGCGAGACAGCAGCGGACATTGACCCCTGGTGCATCCCCTTCTGTCTGCGTCACGCTTCGTACTCGTACTCCTACATACGTACTATTAATAGACATATACTGCTGTATGTATATTCCGCCCAAAATATACGCTCGACAGAAGATACGATACTCGTACATATCGTCAAGATAGCAAGTCGTCGTATTAAGCCACATATCGGATAGCTATATAGCGCATTTCACCTCGTATAGGCCGATATATCATATTATATCACCTTATTTAGGCCGATATATCATCTTATCATTTTATATAGGCCGATATATCATCCTATATCACCTTTTATTGGCCGATACACCTCTTTATAGCTGACGTATAGATTATATATATATAGATACCAGATACCAAAATTTAAATATCATATCACCTTCTAGTCATATCTATCGTGCTGAGAGCCCCTAGATATAGCCGGATATGAGCTCCTTGGTGCACTCCCGTGAGAGCGCCAAAGCGACAGCACTTTTCGTGTCGTCCTGCTTTCACACTGCTGGTAAAATGTACCAGGTATTGGTATACCACTCCGTCCCGTGATATAGTAGCCGTATTCTACCCTGAGTATTTTACTATGAGGCTCGCGAGCGCGAAGCTTGTTCGTGGTTCCAAAGCAGAAAAGCAGACGTTCAGTCTGAGAGCCAAGGTGACATCTGTGTCGGTGCCGACTGATCTCTCTCCACACTCGCACCAACTGCAACTGCGACTTCACAACTCACGAAAACAATAATACAAGCAAACTGAGAACAGCGCTCGAATGCATTTCTTCGAGGGCAATAACAATATGCTTATAGATATACCATGGTACATATGTAAATATTTATATATGCTTCTTTACTGTAGGGGTGTGTCTCTGTTAGACCGGGTAGAGATGGAAACCTCATACGTCACCCTCCTTTATATACACTTCAAGTCGCAGGCACGAAAAACAACGACGTAAACGACGTGCTATACCAGCAAATTGTCAGCATGTAGGTGGGCATGCATCTAAATAAAGGCTTCCGAAGGTTCCCATCTGACACGGTGGAGGCCACGGCCCCCACCCTATCCCCACTGCCAATTTACTGCTCGCACACATCATTTGAGCACTACCACCAACGTTTACTCCCACCCACTTGGGATATCCTCTCTTACCAACTCTCCCACTCGCTTGGAATATTTTTCCCTTCAGGCGACCCGCACATGACGGGCTTTCGCGGCCAGAAGTTCGACTTTGTGGGCGAAGACGCCGGATGATACACCGTCGTATCGGACCTACCGTACATGCACATCAACAATCGAATCACCTCTCCGATCCCTTCAGTCCCGGAGATCACTTACATCACCGGGATCTCCCTCGTCACAACACATGCCGACGGCGTAACCCACGCCATGATAACCTCCGTCGCCAACCCGCACACTTTGGAGAGCTCCTGTCGCGTGGGGGTATCCCCCTGTCTCGCCGACGGAGCTCTCCACGTTGTTGCCGACGGCGAAGAGGTCCTGCTTGCGCCCGGCAAGGTTACGCTGGCCCCAGATGTTGCGATCGCTGCTGTGAACCTTCCCGGGGCATGCCGGAGCTTTGGGTTCGGAGAGCACTGGGAGCGGAAAAAGCTCGAGCTGCATACTCGGCCCCACCGAAGCCTAGCTCTGACCAGTACCATAAAGGACATGTCCGACTGGGTTCTTTCGAACCCCACCGCGACGAACATAGCTGGATGTGCAAGATACGTTGCTCACGCTACATCCGGTGGGGAGATTGGTCCGTTTGCCTTGCAGTCCGAGCATGCCTCGTTCCAAATCATTACCCCGACAACCAGTATTCGCTTGAGCCTTGGCAGGCTGCACCAGCTCCCCACGCGTGATCCCACGAACCACTTCGACATGGCGGACCACATAACCTGGCAAATAAACACGACCATCGACCACAGCGACATCAGCCTCAACGCCACGGGCCTTCTTAGCGAGATGCTGGTGCCCCCTGTCCACCCCGACGGCGTCCCCATCATCCGAGGCATGGACGCGTTTCGCGGGGCGCAGGAGGACTGTGAGTAGAAATATCAAGGGATCACTAGGATATGCCGTAGACATGACACCTATTTGCCTTCGCGAGGGCGCTTTATCGACAACAGTTACGGTGTCCATGCGTCTCTCGAGAAAGGGTGCACTTGACACTAAATTTATATTGGTGCGTGCTACGCTTTAGGGGTACGTAATACGGGGGACCATAGTGAAATAGCACCTATGGTAGACACAAAAACCTACTAGGTACCAGGTATATGTTAGTCCTTTTTTACTGACAAAGTTTGGTTCTCATTGTTTTACTGACAAAGTTTGGTCCTCATTACTGTGCCCCCCCGTAGTGGTAACTCGATTAATTTGCGGCTGCTCCCTTTGGAAAAAACTCAAATGAACCACATCTTGAAATGAATGTGATAAAGCAGGAGCTCGGTCAGTCGGGAGTAGTCTACCCAAAACCTGCTTTAAAACATCGTGGCACGTGTCTAAAGTACATCGGTTTGGGACGTGTGCTGCTCGCCTGTAAGGGTATACCTGGTAGTTGTTTTCCCACGAAACATTTATATTTCTGAACGATGAGTCTTGTAAACGCTTGCACTGTTCGACACTGCTCGGCTTTCCCGAAACATAACCTGGTGTATAAACCCCTTCGGTTGTGGGAGTGGGTACAACGTTTTCACAGTTCATGCGTATGTGGGGGTATAGAACCCCTTGGATGCGAAGCGATATCAAGCGGTAGGCGCACTCCTGCCGCAGCATGTTCGTGGGAGACATTGTGTGCAATAGGAATTAATGTGGGAGCGAGAACGCTCATGGAGTCGGCGAAAACACTTTGAACTATCCCCTCGCCGCCAGTAAAGAAGGCAAATTATCACAAAACGCGCTGCCGATGGAAGGTCTCGATTTCGTGTCACCCGTCGGGTAGGGTACAATTGTTAAGCATGTGCTACCTCCGGAGTGATGCGTGGTTGTACACACGACAAAACAATCGTCATGTATGCACCCTTCAAGGACGTATCCTGCTGATTCAGCGGTTATACACCAATCAAAGTGTGTTACTGTACACCCTCAAGCGCCAAACGACATACAAGACGATGCAACATGGGTGTTTGTTCAACTACTTCTCCCGACAAGGCGACCTCTCTCTTCCTCGGTATGCACGACGAAATTGCAGACCGCGTTGACGGTCCTCGGGGACTCACCTTTTTCCAGGGACAGCGTCGGGAGTAGACCCACAAGCATGCTTGTCGTGTCTACATTTCATACGTGGCGTGTGCCGGTATACCGGACCCCTCGATGAATTGTCTAACGACTACGGGCATCGATTTCAAAATGGGATGCTTTTTCCCAAGGGGGCTACACAAACGTGCTTTATTAATATTATTATCATTCGCCGACAGGTTGATCAAATTTTTGCTCAAGCTTATTTTTCGCAACACGATTGGCCTTCCGACGGTTTTGGGTTAGGGATCCCCGTCGTCCAGAAAACAGTTCAGCGGAAATGTGCTACCTTTTTTGTCGTAGAAAAATGCCTTGAAAAAAATATCTGTTTTTTCATGCTCTGGCGAGTCTATGTATTGTCGACATTCCACCTCAGCATCCCCGGTGGTTTGGTAGGTGGCTCGCGCGCCTACCAAGATCACTTTCGTGAGTTTAAGTATCACCGAGTGCATTCTCAGGGGCTTTTTTGCATGAAAAGAAATAGAATAGAGGAAAGCGCGAGAGCGTGAGTTAGCTACATTGGAAGAAAATCGACGAGCAGTGGGAATGCTGCACCCTTCGCGCGACATGGCACGTACCGGTGGGGGGAAGGGTAGACACCTGTGACCACGGCTTTTCCGGAAAGTCGTCGAGGGTAAATTTCTTACGAGTTAGGCTGGAAAGAGAGCGATCATACAAAAAACGAAAAACACGCCACCTCAAAGTCGGTTTTGTGGAACCTGAAAGTATTATTTTCTCGTGCATGCTGGGCATACCGCCGTCAAAGCGTCCGTTCCTCCGTTCCTCGTGAGTAGCACGCTCCTACCTGCTAATGAGAGGGGTAACAGTGCAGAAATATGTAAGGTATCTTAGATAGTCTGTTTGTTGCTTACAAAGGAAGCGTATCGCTTGTTTGCCGGCTTTCGCCTCGAACCTTCCTCCGAGGTCAGGGAAGTGGATGCCTAATTGAGAACGGACACTATAATTCAAGGGAAATTTGTTTTGGAGCATAGAGTTGCAACGCCAGGTGTTGAGAAGAAGTGGAGGCTATGCTACGTTGGGGGGGGGGGGGCAGTACGTTTCCTGGCTGACGTGGGGTCTTGAGCTGAGGAACAGACAGCCGAAAATAAATTCCGGGTATCCTGTTTGTTGTTGCGCATAGCGCTCTGGTGGAACATATATACTTCGTATTACATTCAGAAATCACATTATCCTGTTGACCTCAGATTCCAAACGGGGGAAGGCGTGCATTCGTAGGTACTACTTTGTACTCGTGTCGATATACCTAGCTCATGGCGTGGTTTATCGAGATCAGCAGGCGCCCATATTTTATACCTGGTATAGTTCGAACTAAGGTTCGCTTGTTCAGCTGACTTTCGCCCGCACACATTCTCCAAGGCCAAGAGATAGGAATCATTTGTCGGCATGGATACTTAAACAGTTCCAGGAAGGAAAGCTATTGTGACGGATATAGTTGCAATGCCAAATGTCGAGCCAGGAGTGGACGCTGTTTTATAGCAACGGGTGTAATCGCTATTAGGCATGGCCGTAGTCGTATATACAAAGAACCTCGCAACCTCAAAAAGTTAAAATGGCGCGACGGAGCACGTCGGAGTTTCGCCAGCCTGACAAAAAATTACTCGCAGGAAGGCCAAAGCGCCGTCAGATGGTCGACGAGTCGCACGAAGCATGAGCAGAATCCTACGAAGAGCCGCTTGTGAAGCGCACTTGCGTGGGTGACAGCTTCAATAGGTTAATTTATATTTCCCTGGTGGCCACTCCCAGAGACAGAAACAAGAGGAAAAAGTACTATCCTCTTGGGTGTCTTACTCTCAACACTACGTGACACGCTCATTCAGCGAGCGGCATGGTTTCTGGTCCCGTTCCCAACCGACGCCAACGCAACCTCTATATATCCCGTATTGGAATAGGGGTGGCATCGAAAACACTCTTTTCGATGGGTGCGAGCTTGTCAACCAAGAATTACCTTACTACTCCAGTATAAATATGCCAGGTATAAAAATATCCGGAGCCTCAGTTTCCGTGTTCCCACACCGCTATCCGAAAACACGAACAATTGTTTTCGTTGAAATTAGAGTTCCAGCGGGGACTACATTTTTCGTCCGAGAGCTCAGCAGGTACGCGCCTCGTCTTCGTCTTACATTTCGAGCCCGTGGGGGTTGCTGGTCGGGTTCAGCAGCGTTGAGCGTATGTTGGTTTTCGTGGTCGGGTTTCGAGTGGTGTATATGGACTCTCAACTAAGGGGGCTGGCGCCTCCCGGTGGCCGAAATATATGGTGGCTATAGACGATCTTCGTACCACGTATTCGACCTGTACGGACCTTACACACTGAACCACACTACACCAATAATCAAAAATAGGTGACCAGCATCACAGTTGGAGCGCAGGGCGCATTCGTGGGGCCGTTTGAACATTCACGGAGCGATGTGGGACACAGATACCATGTGGGATAAAAATAAGCACTGTACTGCTCTTCCCGCGTCGCAGCCCCGTCCGATTCGGTCGACACCAAAATAATCCGTCCTCTCTATCTCACGGAGTCTGGCCGCCCGGCGTGCACAGCGGCTGGAAAGGCTCGTGACGCTCGTTTCGCGACTATATTATAGCCTACGAATCTCAACGTTCTTGGGCTGAACTTGTGCTTTCACACGTAATTAGCCCATATTGGAATTTCGACACTCGTTTCGTGAACGCCCAACCCTCAACGCGCAAGCAACTGTGGAGGATGACACCGGCCACCCCAGTCCATACTACCCACACTCTTTCCGCCGTGAACTGTCGAGAACCGTGAAAGATGCGGCTTCTCCCGTTCGCCAAAGGAAAAGAGGTCTAATCTTGGTGGTGGCATCGTAACCATGATTTTTTTTTCAATCGCCACGAGCGAGCATATATCTTGGCTGACGGTACATTTGCCACTACTTCATAAGCCACCGCTACTGACACCCCAATGCTCAAAAGTATAAAATTTTAAAACAAGGCTTTACAGGAAAATTGTAAGCCTGACAGGGCAAAGGAAGGTCATCAACTAAAATATTTGGCCAGGAGACTTTGGTAAATGAAATATCGGCCACTCTACTGCCAGCGGCGAGGGCACGGCGACTGTTTTTTATCAACCGTCGACCACTCAACTGGTCTGACTCACAGCTGACGTACTCACACTCGGCCAGCCGGCAGCCAGAACACGCACGCAAGCCCAAGGCCGCCCTCGACACGCACAGGGTCGGCGATCACAATGAGGCAGTTTCGTCCCATGAGGTGAACATCATGTTGTGCTAGCACGGGCAACGCAAGAAAACACGTATAAAAAGCGCTGAGGAGCGCTGACAGCAAAGAAAGGGCAACAACATGCTGCACATATGTACATGTGTGTTTTCCGCTGATTGATATTAAGTGATCAAATCCGCTGTAGGGTCGAGCACTCGCCGTGGTCCCCGAAAAGGCTGTAGAGTGTATTAGGTAAAGTATGTCCGCGAAGCCAGTTAGTGTCTTCAGGTTAGGGGCGAAGGGGAGGTATTACAGCGACATATTCGCAATGCGGTGGTTTAATTCACGCACGACGCTACCATTTCAAACGCCCGGACAACCACTCCAGCATTCCTGGTGACCCCGGTTCAGAGGTATGCTTCCGTTTATCTTGACAACGTGACTGAGGGGCCAGGCCAGGTGTAAGGTCACGATACAGTACGCTGCTGCCGATCGGCCGTTCGTCGAGAAAAGAGCTCCCGACCAGCCGGCTTATTTGGCGTTCGAGCGTTGTACTGCAGCAGCAGCACTTGCACACCTGTACGTTCTGTAGTCCATTATATATATGTAAATTCCATAGGATGAGACAGGATACTATTATTTTCAAGTTATCTCGGGCCTACAGCGAAGACTATCCCTTCGTCATTCTGCAGAATAATTTGGGAGGCACGTCAGATATAAGGTGACGGAACAGTACGGTGATGTCTGAGGCTCGTTGAAAAAAGCGACTGTTGTTCTTCGATGAGGGCGGTTTACTGCGGCAGCAACTACAGCACGGTACTCTACGTGTGTCTTCGCGACTGCAGAATATCGGTCGATTTTCCCATGTGTCTTACCTTCGGCTTTGGTGTACAATAACACAATGAACATAACGTGCGAGCGCAATCTAGACAGTCGCAAATAAAACACTCTACATGATAAGCGTAACAGTGTCGCCTTCAACTGTTTCCGCGACTGCTGGAACGAGCTGGTATCCGTATCGATGACCGTCTCGCACGCCTCCACGTACCCTCGGGACATGTCTGTTTTGTTAGGATATGAAGTCGTGTATCGGTTTCAAATTTTCCATCATCCTTCAATATTCCCAAAACATCCCAGGTCCAACGTTATGACATAAAATACCTGAACAGCTTACGACCTCGAACAAGACAGGATCTGATCACGGTAAAGCAAGAAGGCTCGACCCATTAAGGACTGCACCGGCTATTCTTCGAAACAAAACGTGGTACGCATTAGTGTTGGATTGTTTTTTCTTCAGTTCTGCAGTAAAAGGGATATTAGGGATCAATTGTCCTGGCACGGGTATAGTACTACATCGTGGCGTCTTGGGCTTTCTAACGCTCCTTAGTCCCCCTCCTATTTTTTGGCATACGGTACCGTACCGTTATTTGCTTGTCCCGCCCACTACGTCACTTCCGTGCTATATTGCGCGTACCTCGCAGCACCCCCCGCCACGCTCTGGTACATCGCACCGTAACGCCGTGTACTGCTGTATCTACTGTTCACAGCTGTCGTCTACTGTCGTCATATTCCACATATTACAGCGTGATATCTTACCTTCTTCGTTGTTCATAAGCCTCACAAATAGATAATCTACAGATAGATGATCTACAGCTATATCGCTTACAGATAGAGATCTACAGTATTCGTCTATAAATCGTGCATATATAGATCATTTACAGATAGGTAGACCTTCTACATATATACAGTATATCCTCTACATATAGATAATATAAAGACAGAGACCCGAGGTCCGAACTTGCTGTTGTGGTATGCCGTCCGGGATATGGATAAGACAGATCGTACCCCGGAAATGTTTCCTAGATCATCCCGCTAGTACACTTCACACCCGGCCACATGAGATTTTCACACATCACACACACCAGGAGTATATCTACCCCCTAACATCATGAAATAGGAGTCGGTGATCTCTGTTCTGACCTATTTTGGCGCACACTAGAACCACTCTCGCAAAACAGAACGGGAGGGATAATCCAAAGGTCTCTCTTCGACCCACTTTGCGGTAGAAAACTAAAGAGAGGGGTGGGGGGTAGCGGGCGGCTCCGTCTACGCGTCGCCTGACCGCGATATACTGCCCACGCTTGCTTTCTGTTTCTTACCATCGCACGACCTCCCCCGTATTTGTATCTACTCAATTTCCACGCTCGGCAAGCGGAGTTTGGCCCCCAACAAAAACGCCAGCATGCATTTGAGAAAATCCGGCCCCTGTTCTGCATGGTAGCAGTATCAGCACCAGCAAGGAATATCTCGCCACTATTCATTTCTAGCGGGTTACGCGAAAATTGAAAGTAAACACGGAGGACCGAAAGAACGGACTTACAGGAGTAAATGTACTCACAACAGTGCTGTCGATATGGCTACTTGGTCCCTGCCCGATACTCTAGCCATTTAGAACATGTTTGGAGCGAGCTCCACATGCAGTAGTGAAGGGCAAATTTTTCCTGATGTGCGCGCGAAACTCCTCCCACACACATTTCGAGTAGGTTGTCCCTTGACCCTGACATCAAAAACGAGGCTGCGGCCGCACTAGGGTTTGCGAGGTCAGGGTATGCATACCATGCCTAGGATGGGGTCAGGACCAGAAAGTGTGGAAGGCGAGAAAAATTATCTACAAAGAAGCTGGGTTTCGGGTATAAACGGCGTGCGCTGCTGTAGTACTACCCACTAGCCCTGCTGTTGACGAGGTCGTGGCACAAACGTATATCTGGTTTCCTGTGCTTTTTGAGGAGATTGCACGTTCGGTATCTATATGCCACTTTGGCCGCCATTCAACGGACGGGATGGTTTTTATATCAAATTTGAAACGGTCTATATTTACTTCTCCCGGTGTGGTGGTGGTTGGGGTACTATAGACTGGTGCCGGGATCAGAACGGGGGGCACAGGAAATGAGTACCAACAATAAATAGCTACCATTAAAGACGTTTCGCATGTATATCTGCATACTTCGAAATCCAATAAATATAGATATAGATATAGATATATACTCGGAGTATATAGCAGGCTTATGCCCAATGCTTAACTTCATCATACAGTCGTATCGCCTCTGTTTTACCAACTTGTCTAAAACTAGATATACCTGACGTATACTCACAACTTTCGTACGTAAGATCCCTTCGTGCAACGCGAAAATATATGCGTCTCTCGCATACCTGGCAATCCGAAATCACCCTTTTTTTGTAAGCTGCGTTGTTTGTGCGACGTCCCAAGATCTTTTACTTCGCGACGTCATCTTCGAAACACGCATGCATGTGTTCCTGCCCTTCTGCGCTTTGAGCATCCAGTCCTTGTCATTTACTGCCGCTTGACCCTAGTTTGCATCGATTTAACAGTCTTTCGAACTACCGAGGGGTTCACGCAATACTCTCTTTCGCCTTTTGTACATGCTGCACCATACGCCGCGCCTGCTACTATTATTGCAGACAACAAAGCAGTACTTCCCTCCATAGCTTCTGCAAGACCACTCATTTTCCGATTCATCCTCTATATCTCTTTTTACCGCAGTACACTGCTGTACACACAACCATGCACGCTTGGCACGAGAAAGTATCTCCCCCACAGCACTAATAAAGCTTGTTTGTCCTGCCGCATTGTCGGCGGAGATCGTATGAAGCATGAAGCATGAAGCATGAACTTCAGTTCCGCCGCCACTTTGCACTCTGTACCGTTACATTTCGGAAATCCGCCGCATTTTTCACAACTATTTTAAAATCAGTATACCTCGCAGCCTATTCGACGCTTTTTAGGGGTTGAGCCGACAATGCTCGCGGCCCGGAAGCGTTCGAAGTTCTCGATGTCATAAAATGCACTGTAGCAATCACCATCCATGCGTGTACACTTTTTTAAGCCAACCTTCCACAGATGCTCCGTGTATGCCTCGTACTCGATACTCCCAGTATACTCGGAGTATCGACTTATCTTCGTACTCCGAGTGCTCCGAGTATTACAGAGTACTAGTGGCCTTAATACTCGGAGTACTTCGAGTATGAGCAGTACTTGCAGTCCAGTACAAGCAGTACCCGGAGTACAAACATCTGAATTGCTCGGAGTGTATCGCGAGTATAAAACCCAGGAATACGAGTAGAATACTCCGAGTAAAACTGTAACGCAGATTACCATAGAATAGAAAACCCTGAACTACTCCGAGTAGTACTGGTACTTCGGAATATGAAACCCTGAAGTACTCCGAGTATTGAAGTATTCGCATTGCGAGAAACCCAAATACTCCGAGTACTCAAAGTACGAGCAGTAGAGGATCCCTAAGTATTTCAAATGCGGAAAGTATTCCAGGTACCGAACCCCAAAATACTCGGGGTAGAGCAGTAATTCAGAGCAACTAGAGTATTCATACCCGAAATACTCCGAGTGCGAGCAGTATCTAGAGTACTGGACCACAAAAAAGGTCAAGTAAAAGCTGTATCTAGAGTATTGCACTCCGAAATGCCTCCAGTGCACGGTGTCTGCATCCACGTATATCTCCAACTGGACTCCACTGTTTGGACCCCCCTGAAATGTACGCCGTAAGCGCTCGTTGACTTAACGTACATAACAACTTGAAGCACTGCCTGCCAATGCAGCTGTATTGTCGCCAAAAATCCCTTGCTGCCCAAAACACTGCGTTGTGGGTGTCTGGGCGAGTTTGGTTCACTAAGCACACATAATGCCGTAACCGTCTGGCTCTGCTCACTACTCACCACGCTCACGAGGCTATCATAACCTGTTATTGGTATTGTGTGGCTATACCCTGGCAATGTAGGCGAAGGCTGTGTCCTCAACGTAAGCCGAGTGATGACACCGGTCACGCAGTGACCAGGAGTGCGAAACTCCGGTGTGGTAGTGAGAAAAAGACGTGATAACACGTAAACACTGGCGCTTAGTTGGCCAACACACACAGATGAA
>JBBMHQ010076742.1:0-12166 GCA_037834295.1 Postelsia palmaeformis
CGTAATCGTTGGGTTTGTCGACCGATGTCGAACCTGAAAAATGGTCGATTTCTTGCCATCGGAGAGGGGTCGAGATTCTTTGTTGTCTATCTTCTACAGTCCAGCGCCAAAATGTTTTTTTAACAGGCACCTGGTCAGCCCACGCCACATATCACCGACCGAGATGTGAGCACTGTGACACTAGGGTGGGTCGGAGGCCTTAACTATAATAGCGCATTCCGTTTAGATTAATGACGTTGTCGTTGTTTTTGTCGATCGATGTCTGCCGAGGATTCTCATTAAAGTTGGCTCTAGTCGAAGGGAAAACTTTACACTGCTCCAGTCCCTGCCAGAACAGGGGTTTTGTATACATTGCGCGGCGCGCAATCGAAGTCCGCGTGAGCTGCCCCGTGACGTGAAAAAATTGCCTCTCGGTACGTAGCGGTGGGAGTTGGTGGACGTACCTGAGGCGTGGTGAGGGCGGGCAGCTCTTCGCCCTTGCCCTGTGCATCGGCGTAAGTCCCGTACGCGAACAGCTCCAGGAGGCGGAGGTGCGGCTCATGCGGCGTGTCAGCCAGCTAATAGAACAGGAAGCATGTAAACGTACAATGCAATCCAATACGTCAGGAGATATAGAAAACGAGGGCGTGTTGCTGTTCGTTCCAACAACAGACAAGTGCCACCACCGGACAGGACGGTGCACATAGCCGGGCCACACTGCACCTCGGCAGTGATCGGATTTGCAGTTCAAAATCGTCAAACACTCATGTTTCCCGCGGAGAGGTGTTGATAGTTGATAGACACTACAGTAGCCCGGCGCAGGATATAATATGTGCTATGTACTAGGTGCATAGGGCGCGCTTGTATCTACAGAACACCAGCACAACCGAAAGGTCGCAACTCTAGGAACACGTGGGATAAAAAATAGTCCGAATGGGAGCTATTAATAGAAAAAACATACACCCCGTACGATCGAAGTATCACACGCAACCCGTAAAAAAATAGACGCGCATCAACAATATGCATCGCAAATCTGGAAGAGTATGGACCTCAACCATTCCATCGAATAAGTAGTGGCAGTAGCTCTACTGACTACTGAATCTCGATCGCCTTCGGCAAAACGCGGCGGAACAGTTTATAAGGCATAGCTGTTGCTGTACCAGTATAATATATATGTACCCTGGCATACTTGTGGCTAGTAATACACTGCAGTCTTGCTCACCGCCTGCACATTCGGCATCGCCAGGAGCTCCCCAAACACAAACAGTTTCTTGTTGCTCAGAACTTGCTGGATGAGCGCCACGCATGCCGCCCCCTTTGCGCCCTTGGCAAGCACTAAGAACTGCACCAGCCCCTCGTCGGCCATCTGCTCTGTCCAGAAGCAGTGCAAGCAGTGCGCCACGGTTATTTATTCACCTCCAGCGATCAAGATTGCAGCTCTATTGATAGCCTATACTCGGCACAACAAGATAAGGGGATTCCCGCCAACAATGGGAGACGATTATTGTTTGCTGTACGAATGTACACATGGTATCATACAAAACCCGTACTGTAGTACGCGCGATCGAAGCATCACACACAGCTTGCTAAGATAAGTTTTGACCAGATCCTCGATCTCACTCACAGCTGTATTCATTTTTATTTTATACGGTATTTTATAGATATAATATCGTAAGAGACGACGCTCTGCTTGTGGGGTGCGTGTGGGGGGGATAAACAAGGGAGTTTTTCAAATCTGGATTCTTTGTGTCGCCATAATAACACGATAGAAAAAGGCATGCAAATTAGTAATAATAGTACCTGATGGTACCTGATAGATAATTGGATCGATAAGTCGGATACCTGATGTAAAAGTGGCCCCGACATCTGGGTTTGTGAGTGTCGTTAGTCAGCGTATACAGGCGTGCGGGCGGTGCGATGGGTGATGTGTGATGCTAGTAAATTATTACCGGTACTTTGTACCTGGTACATACTACCTGGTACGTAACTAAATTCTGCACCCATACTTTGGCGGTAGATTATACCTGGTACCAGTTATCAATAGTCTACTTGGAACAAAGGTCGGAAAATCCTTACAGTGGGAAAATCCAGTCGTTTATTACTCCACGTGGTACGTAGACAACACTTTTCGTCAGACTCTCGTGTTGCTGCTGTAGCAGTACCAGTCCTGCCTAGGTCCTGCTGTAGTGGATGGGTTTTCCAGTGCAGACAGAAGGAATGGAGTGCGACAGCTGGCACGTAATTGACATTGCAGGCCTTGAGCAACATGATCCATCCATGTGTGACCAAACGGATATGCCAAAGCTCTCGTTCATCGGAGGGTGGTCTTGCGACAAGGTGAGTTTTATTTAATACGGACAGGTTGCCCAACTCAAAACGGGAGATGTTTCCATCCGCAGTAAATATATCCGAAAGAGAAAGTACACGAAAGAGGAACGCGCGATACTTCTGAACAATGAGGAGCGAATGCGGGTAGGAACTTTCCCTTACAACAGAAATCCCACGGGTCGCCTACCTTGATGCGTAGAGAAACCGTAGTCTGTCGCGGAGGTGTTGGGCCCCAAAAGGCAGGTGGGTCGTGTGGGAGCAAACGCATTGTAGTCCCTTTAAATTAAAGCCTCAGTACCTTGTGAAATCCCCAAAAAATACTGCGCGCACGCCGTCTCCTTCACCTGCTGCAAAGACGCCGAAATAGGCGCAGAAGAAGCTCGCACCAAACCCCTCGCGCGTCCCACCAGTTAGGGATGAATATTGCTAAGCTGAAGAACAAGGCTGAGGGTCTAGTAACCCAGCTAGCGGCTAAGGATGAGTGCGAAAAGCGGGTGCTGGACGCGGTGTCAAACAAGAGCTGGGCGGCGCACCCTACCCTATTGAACGAAATTGCCGAGGACACCTTCCAATTCGACAGGTATTTTGGATGCTGGACAGATCCTATGGTGTGCGACTGCTGTGAGACAGCTTTGAAAGGGTACAAGTTCCAAATTCCCTTTTGTCCAGACGCTGAGTTGTTCTGAGCCCACCATCCTCCAGGAAGACTTTCGATAGCAGCAGTACTTGCTGACGATTTGGTCTGCGGCGGAAAAGGCGGAAGGTTCGAAAATTACAAAATTACGAAATTACCGCTTGCTCGCTTGCTCCCTTGCTTCTGCTTTCCGCTCGAACGAATACACCTCTTTCTTCACAGATCAGCTCTCTGTTTTTTTTTTTAATCATGACTTTCACTTTCCAGTCTAACTCGTATGAGGTTTTACCCTCGACGACCTTGCTGACAAGCCGTGGTCACAGGTGTCTACCCTTCTCCCCCCCGGTACGTGCCTTTATTTTTTGTCGCGCATAGGGTTGTTTCAGCATTCGCACTGCTCGTCGATTTTCATCGACTGTACGGTAGCTAATTAGCCAACTCACGCTCTCGCGCTTTCCGCTAATCATTTTTTTTTTTTGGAAGAAAAAGGCCCTGGAGCATGCACTCGGTGATACTTGAACCCACGAAATTGATCTTGACAGGCGCGCGGACTACCTACCAAGCCACCGGGGACGCCGGTTTGATACCCGTGAAATTATTTTTGTTGTTTCTTTGTATTTGTCCAATTTCAAACTCCTGAAAGAACATAAGAACTTAGGAACTGGGGTATGGTGGGTGGTCTGTGTTAGAGGTATGAGTACACAGCATCAACATATCGCTGCTACACAGCAGCAGCAGTAATAGCGATAAAGTCGCGCACGCCGTGTGTGCCAGCAAGAGGCGCAAGCGAGACAGCGGCAAGAATGCCCTGTGCTTAGAACCGCCTGATCGAAAGGCGTATGATGGCGTCCAACAGGTGGCTGAAGAATATACTGCAGTTTTTTTAGTAAGTGTTGTGTACGCTCCTACGGATAGAACTGAGGTGATTATTACCTGGTACCTGGGTACTAATTTGAAACAAGGGTGAACGACACCCGCCGACTTCACCGGAAGGTTTCGGTATCCTCGGTCGGGATTCAAAAACAGACAAAACAAACACATGGGCATTTTTTTAATATACTACTGATGTACATAGCGTGGTACTGTACACACAACAAACAGGGTACACAACACGATGTTGTGTGTGCGTTCTTTCTACCGTCGACATACAGCACGCCCAGTGTCGGTGCCGATTCTTCGCCCTACAAGCTATAGACCTGAGACATGGAGATGCAAGCTCGTACAGGCTCTGTGATTACAAACTACGACACAGAGATACTGCACTGTAATGCAGTACGCGTCAGGAGAGCATCGTGGGCAATGCAACGCCATATGTATATATGTGTTCCTGGGTTCCTGTGCGGTGTGTACGTATCAGAAACCCAGTATCCCATCCTGCGTACGTACGTGTTGCGTTACGTAGAGCTTATACGTAGCTTACCTGGTCCAACATTACAGTAGTTCGTTAGTACTATTAATACTACTGCTGTAGTCTTAGTATGCGTACAGGCGCATTTAGTTCCCGTTTTGGAGGATTGACATCTTGACGATGTTACAGGGTGTCAGCATGTCAACCCTGTTGTATACCGTAACGGACACTGTCGGTGCTTTTGTTGCGGGCGGTCAGCCGAAAAAGCTACAGCTTCATGCACAAAGGCAAAATCGAAAACGAAAACGCGTCGACAGCTAGTCAAGGTGGAGCGCAAGCAGCGGTGCAACATCCGGGGCGGTAAAGGCGGCGCCAAGCCCTGAAACAGAAGGGGGGTGTGCCCACACGGCTGGCCGATCATACTCTGCTCCTGCTTCTGCTGCTGCAATGACACCGGTATTTTGAAGCGCAAGATTCATCACTTGCGATTTACGCATGCACAACAGACGATTTTTTACTGAACATGCACTCAATCCAATTCGATTAGGCACGGCCCCACGAGCCACAGGCGTGGCTACAGTCAGTGACGCAAGCATTAACTGGCATCAGCGGCATGTTGTTCGTGTACCATCTGCTCTCTGTCCTTTGTCGGTCTAGTCCACGGGTAGTTCGTAGCTGCGATTGTCACCACGGTCTCGCCTCTCGCTTGGGCTGATCCTTCTTAGCTTTTCAGCCTTTTGCTTTCGTTCCATACCGAAATTTTTCAATAAGAGCAATAACCTAAAATGAGCTCAGCAGCCGGTCCCCTGGGCCTCATTCAGGCTTTTTGTGGCCAATCAGAGAGAGTGGGTTTTCCGATCGCATCGTGGCTTTTTTTTAGCGCTTCAAAACCCTCCGTTCGGTGGGCCCTATTCGTCATATTTTGGCGCAACGTTTAATTTTTCGCTCGAGTATGTATTACACATAATACACTAAGGAGTAGGATACCTGCTCTCATGGTCTAATAGTCCGAGTATGGCTACGAAACTTCATAACAACGGCAGCGTTTTGCGTAAAGCAACATACCGGCGGATCGTCTGGGAATCGTGAGATGTCCGCAATGCAATCCGAAAAGTGCGAAATCGCGATGTTTAGTTTTTGTTTTTTTGTGTGATGACAGCAGCTACGAGATACCAGGTACCAGGTATCGTACATCGATTAAAAACATTCACAATATTCACGTTTTCGGTTCTACTGGTTTTAGCGTTTGAGCGGTTTATCGTCAGACACCAAAGGAGGAATTTGGAATGAGAATGAATGAATTGGGTACAAGCAGTGCAGCAGTTGAGCGGTATAAATATGGGTACAATAGTCGTAGAATACGAAGCATTAATATTTTCAGGTAGTAGTTGAGTCAACGTAAATATGTACCCGGTACCGGTACAGAGACACCGAATGCTACCAGGTACCAGGTGTATTGTTGCGCATCCCTTTGACCCCACCTTCCCCACTTGTATTCGGAATACAATGTTATAACACTCGTCCGAATAGTATTAATAGTAATCTCACACGAAGTTTACACGAGTGGCGTGATAGCGGGGACGGAGTAAGAGCGGTCAGTCTTGAAGAATTAAAAATGCAATATCGCAATAGCCCCGAGAGCATTCCAATGTTATGTTCGGTACAGTATACTACGAATAGTATATATTCTCCGGGGGTACCGGAGTGCGTACGAATGTGGTCAACTTGTTAATACTCGTAGCCAGGTTTGGTACACGAGTATCCCCTGTTCCAGCACCCGACACTATCTGAGTATATACCCTGCCACAGTAGTACCCTCGAACGAATGATCGATTCCTACAGTTGACATGTATCTTTCGGAGCTGATATGCTATCGATATGTAGGATATACAACTGCCAGCAGGTCATGTGGGCTGGTGGAATAAGCCGTATCATCTGCACGACCTAGGGTGTGCCTTATCTTGCTGGGTTGGAGACGTACTGCTCTACAGATCCCACACAATATACGATAACGGCAGCTCCGAATCTACATAATCTACGGTTAGCAGATAGATCAGTAGACAGATATATCAGTGGACAGCATTAGACCGATATATCAGTAGACAGATATATCAGGAGACAGATAGACCAGTAGACAGTTAGATCGTCACCTGCCCGAGGTGTGGAAGAGCTTTCACATTTTTCACCTG
Organism: Postelsia palmaeformis; assembly: GCA_037834295.1. Lineage (NCBI taxonomy): Eukaryota > Phaeophyceae > Laminariales > Laminariaceae > Postelsia > Postelsia palmaeformis. The sequence goes on from JBBMHQ010076742.1 coordinate 6,479, forward strand.
AAGCAACTGCAACATACAGAGAGCGGATGCTACAGATGAAAAATGATAGGGTGATGTATACAGAGAGAGACCAGCAAGGAGAAGGGATTATTGCTGCGCCTGAGGCCAATGGGCATGACAGCAGAATACTGGGAATCTCCCCCATAAATGCCACTTCGGACGCCTACGAACACAGCTACTGTACGTAGATATCGAGTATTCCTATCAATAGCTTGAAACTCGATACCGAAGGTACCGATCTCAGAAACAGACCACTTTTCCTGCGTGAGCTGTTTATAACTTGTTGACGCTGCTGGCCCTGAAATTTATCCAATAGAGCAGAATGTCACTATGACAGCGGTGGGCCTGAAGCCCGAATCCCACCCTGGTGGTTAAGACCGGTTTTGTTTGCCTGGAGCAAAATCCATGATTTAACTGCTGAGAGCGCCTTCGTAGCTTCGGCTGGTGTAATTCGACGCGAGTCGACGAGGAAAGACAGGACTGAAGTCTTCTCGTGTTATAAATCAAAGAACTTTTACCGTACTGGGGAGGGGGGGGGGGGGGGGGTCCTTATGTGACCCCGGATCTGAGTTACGGCGAGGAGGGAAAAGAAGGGCGACGATAATAAGTGGGATGGTAAGAGAAAAAAAAGGAGCAAAATACAGGGTTCATCGCATGTAGCGTTCGCATTATCTCTTCTCCGCTTGTTCAATTCAACGTGTGTCAAAGCTAAGACTATACCAGGGTACCGTGAACATGAACCTTTTCGCCAGGTTGAGAGTCTAGCTTTGCCATGAGAGTGGATCATTGAGTGCGAACAAGGTTATTTCGTGTGTTGAAAATACGTACCTAAAAAACTCCTTGACCAGTCTTCAACAGCACGTTTTTTTTTCATTCTCAGTTTCAGAGTCAGATTATAAGGTGGCGTTCGCCTTACGCCACTTCCCCGGCCCGGATTAAACCGCCCCCCCCTAGACATGATTGCATGGTTTTCCGAACACAGTAACTGAATCCAACCTTAGACTGTCTGCCGATCCAACCCTAATCGGCGACGTCTTGGTTTTGTCACTCCCAAACAGGTACAGCTCGGTAATGCGGTTGGTGTGGAAAACTGTGGAGTCGGCCCCTCGCAACTGGCGGTCGATCGCTAAAGCTCTGATTCTGGTGGAGCACCTGACCAAGCACGGCGCCGAGAAAGTGGTCGGGGATGTGCAGCAGCACATTCACGATATCAACGCCCTGACGGAGTTTAGATACTTTGAGGGGCACCTCGACAGGGGCAGCGGAGGTGCGATATAATATATGTTGGCATCTGTTGGCATCTCAAGCACCTTTTGTTCTCTTGTTCAGGAGGCCTGCTGTCTACTGTAGCTCTACACAGAGCTCTACTACAATAGAACCCAGGCTGATTAAGCAATACGATGCGAGATCTTCCCCATGGCATCTTCTCTTGATGCTGGACTACGACGCGGAGGCAGTGACGCAGTTCTTGCTCGGACTGAAATCGCGTAAGATCAAAGGTTACCGGTCCATATCGCCGACGTTGAACGTAGCCGTATATCAGGTGTCGCATACTGCTGTACCACGCTCTTCTGGCAACAAAGATCAAATACGCCAGCACTGCCTTTCCCACCGAATAAACCGTGCAACTCTGTCGAAAAGTGTGAGGACCGTTGAGGGATTAAGCCTAATAGGACTGCAGTCCCGTCTCGGCGACAAACTACTTGTAATTTGTGTGATTCGTCCCCAAAACAGGACTGCAACTCGTAACAGTACTGAAAGGGTTGAATCCCCAACGATCCTTTCGCTTCCGGACAGATTGGTATGCACCAGGGTCATTATTAGCGTTTGCCACCAATCATTCATGTCCTTGAATAGTTTGTTAACCGATCGAGAAAATGCGGCCAAGCCTCGTGAGGCACCCCATATTTCTCCTGCTCGTGTGGGGTAGCCAGATTAGTGGCCGCGAGGTGGAGGAAGCCCCCCCCGTTCCTCGTGCGCGTTGGGTGAAACTGATTGGTACACCTTATGCCAGTCCGCAGGACGTCATGTACCCTGCTGTTTACATGTGACTTTTCTTCGCGCGAGGTCTCCACGATGCCGTCCCTGTCTTGTTTATTTTTCTATCTAACCTTGCTCGCGATACATTTGGTATGTTGTCTTACCATGCCCCCCCCTCCCCCCACCCCACCGCCTCCCTGTTTTGTCTTAAATCGCGCTCCTGCCTTCCGCGACGGTGTCGCTGAACACGAAATGAAAAAAGTTCGCGAAAAAGCGCAAGAATTGTCGAACCTAATGGGGAACCCCGACCGCGTGCGCGCCGAGCGGCTGAAAGCACGGGACCTCAAGGCCCAGTACAGCGGTTACGGTACGCACATGTCTCCAAGACCTTCCACCGGAAGCTCGAGGGAATTCTCCAGCCCTCGCAACTCACACGGCGAGATGAGCGATACGGCCTCGGGGGCGAGGTATAGCGGCGAGATAAGTGACGATTGGAGGGCCGGGTACGACCGAAGCCCCATTCCTCCGGAGATCGAGGGGCAGAGGGTTGTAGGCGGCAACGGCAACGGCGGCGCGATCTCAGACAAAATCGACTTCGACGCCGGGAGGGAAGGGTACAGCGGAAGGCTCAGCCAATATCAAGAGAAGGAAAGGAGAGAGGCTAGCCAGGCGGGGAGCTCGCGGTCGCGCAGGTGTGTGTGTGTGTCTGTTTCGCGTGTTTCGTGTGTTTCTTGTGTTTCGGGTGTGTCTTAGTTGTGTTGGCTGCTTCCTTCCTGGTTGATTTTTCTAGTTTTTTTTATACTTTTAGTGTGGTTGAAATTTTTTGAAGTGTTTCTAGTGTTTCAAGTGTCTTGTGTTTAGTGGGTGTTTCTTATGTCTTTCTTCGTCTTTTAGTGTGTTGAAATTTCTGTCTTTTGTTTTCTTTGTGCGGAACGCAAGTAAGGTATTTGTCGCGTCAAGCCGTGCATGCTGGTAAGCGGCTGCGCTTCTGAGCCGCCTTTTTATGGAGGCGCTGGCAGTGCAAAATACGACTGAAGGTACAAGCGAGTCAAGACGTGACACTATTCAAACCTAATTCAGCGACAAACCCGATAGCGTACGAAGTACCGGGATGGTGAGCCACCTCCACCCCGATGCCCTCTGCTCAAGGCCTTGCTACTAATTTTACCGGCTCAATGCCGTTATTACTATTATTTGTTGTTGGAAAGTTCCATCTCGTCGTTCAATCGACCGGTTCGATTCCGTCAGTTGTGTGGTCGATTTATCCTTCGGCAGCAACAGAGAAAATGCCGTCGCGAGAGGCCTCCGTTTACCCCAAGAACACCCTTTGATCGGTCTAACTGCCGGCCAATATACACACCGCCTTTTAAAGCCATACTCTACCGCCTTGCGATGCATGCCGTGTCCGACCCTGCTCCCCCGTTCTCCCGTGCAGAGGAAGCAGAGATAGCGCCACCAGCCAGCCGACAAACGCCACCCCTACGACTGGAGGCCAGAACCCAACGACGGGTGGCAGAGGTGCAGGTGCTCTGAAGAAACGAGACGAGAGAAGGCCGTCTGCCGCCAAGGATAAGAGCGCCAGCGGGCCGGACCTCCTGTCCGGGGCCGACCCGTTTCCCGCCACGGCGCCTCGGGCGGCAAACGACTTCTCGTCGTTTGCTGCTTTCGAGCCGCAGCCTCTACAGGGTGGTGCTTCTGTTGTGGGGGGGTGGTATGGAGGGGCGGGAGGTGGTGCGCCTCAGCAGTGGGCTCCTGGAACGGGAGGGCAGATGGTTCCGTACGAGCAGAGTGCCCCCGGGATTCAGAATCGGCAGCAGCCGCAACAGCAACAGCATCAGCAACAGCCGCAGCTGCAGCTGCAGCAGCAACAATTTCAGGGCCAACCTGCCTGGTCCCCGCAGGACCCGAAAGGGCTGCAGGCTGGCCAGCAGACGACGCAGTCTTCGGGGTACGGGCAGCAGTTCGGTGGGCAGGGACAGGCGCAGGGATACGGCGCGCAGTTCGGTGGCCAGGGACCACAGCACCCGCAGGGGTGGTCGCAACAGCAGCAGCAGCAGCAGCAAGGGCAATCCCCGCAGCAGCAACAGGGCTATCAGCAGTACCAGGTGCGGCATGAAAGAAAGAGGGTGGGATACACCGGGTTTTTGAAGGCAGGTTAGGCGGTTGTCGTTTTTGCTCTGTTTCAACCTACAGTTGCCACCATTTTACAACTGCGGGAAAAAGCGTTTGTTGTTCCGAGTAGTTTTTCCACGAAGCATGAGCGCATTTTCCTCTTGCGGTTGGCATTCCGTAAAAGTTGGGGTATGGCCATAAGTTCAAGGTCGTTGCAATAAATGCGTGCAACATTTTCTTCTTTTTTTGTCAAAACCTGTCGGAATCGTTCCTCGATTTCTCGAGTCGAGATTGATAAAGGAGTAGGCACGTCGGCGGCCTTACCCTCGCCCGTCATTCTACCGTGGTGCCTACCACTTGGCAAATCCGAGTGGAAAAAAACTGTGTCGCCGCTTCACCTATGGCGCACTAATAGTCTCGCTCTAGTTTAATATTTTATGTTTTAAAGCGAGTGTACGGTGTCACACGGGTCATAAAATAACACACCTCGCGGTACGAGTGTTGAGAACCGCTTTTCTCCACACCGTGCTTTGAGGGGGCACACACAACGAAGATGGGGGCTTTGGAAATATCTGCTACTAGACCAGATATTATCCGATAGATGCGTTACTCGGCGTTTGCACCTTCCCAGTTGATGAGAAAACCAGCTATAGTCTCTGTGGCATTCGTCCGAGGGAGTGTGTGTTATCTTCGCTCACTTTTTCCCTCGTGGCATATCTGGTACGGTCGCAGTGAGAGCTCTCAATTTTTTGACGTGAACGCGGTATCGTCAGCAACGAGAATGCTCCATCAGTATCATATCGATAGATTGCCGTTGTCCGTGTTAGTGCACGCTTGTCGCCCGATGCCAGTGGTAATGTGGTATCCCTTTCGCCTGCCCGTGTTTGGCCTCCAACGATCAGCCTCAACAGGGATATCAGGAGCCTCAACAGATGTACCAGCAACCCCAGCAGGCGTACCAGCAGCAGCAGCAACAACAACAACCCTACCCACCGCAGCAGCAGCTTCAACAACAGCAAGTTTATCCTTCACAGCAGCAGCAACAACAGCCAGTGCAGCCACATGTGCAGCAGCAACAGCAAGCACACCAACAGCAGCAACAGCCACAACAGCAGCAGCAGCAGCAGCAGCAACCACCACAGCAGCAGCAGCAGCAGCAGCAACCCCCACAGCAGCAGCAGCAGTCACCACCGCCGCCCCCAGAGCCACAGCAGCTCCCCTCTCAACCCCAACAGTCTCCCCTTCTTCAGGCCCAACAGCCTTCCCCCCCGCAAGCCCAAGCGGCGCACCAACAACAAGGCCCGCGCTCCGGGAACTCCCAACAAGGCGTTACCGTAGACGGGGATTGGGTACCGACCGAAGTCGTGAGGGCCGGCATAGCTGGGCGAGATCTCGCCGCCGCCGCTGGCGGCCTGAGGCAGACTGGTTTCAAGCCATCGGACGTGGGAGGGCCTTCTGTATTCTCGGGCCAAGGACGACGAGGGAGCGGCCCGGGGCCCTCGGCGGCGACGACCATAACTGCGCCGGCTGCAGGACAACGCCCGGAGGCGCACCAGAAGCCGCCTCAAAATGTGGAGTACGTCGAGGAGGGGCAGG
>JBBMHQ010076753.1:0-18107 GCA_037834295.1 Postelsia palmaeformis
CAACCCTCGCAACCCAAGCGCTTGCACATGAGGTGGCACAGACGACTGCAGCATTTTTTGGCGATCGTTGGAATCGCGCCTTGGCGACCAGTGCACTTACGTCCACCGGCACACTTGTTTGGCTCGGACAACCAGATGAATGGCCGACATCGTTGCGGCACGCACCTCGAAACCCACAGACAAAACCCCCTCTGGTTTATCTTCAACACCGTTCAGGGCTTGAAGGCACAAATTATGCACCGGTTCTTTACAGGACTTGCAGACGTGGCTGCTTTCATCTTGATCAGAGTGCTTGCACCCCCCGGATATAGAGCACGAAGGCATTGCTTAGACCGAGTGTGTGAAGGAGTGAATGAGGATGGGGGTGTCGTACGATATCTTTTGTCCGCCTGCATATCCACCACGAATTATTTCAATAAGGTTTTCCAACTGTGGCTGTGCATGCTTTCTCAAGGGTTATTTTAGCCTTGTCGGGGATGAGGTTTGCTTGTTGTCTCTTCAGAGCCAGGATTATCGCTTGCTGTTATAGGAGGACGTCGTGGCTCCGTCACATTATTGGAGTGGGGAGTACCACTTGTTCTCCGTGACGAGTCCGAGCGCCACCGTATTAGCTAGCCAGGTGCACACCGCGCCTCACAGCACCGTGTTGTAGTCCTGCACGGGGTTGCTGCTGTTGCTCTTGAGAGTCATGTACCTGGAAGGTAACAACGCCTGCATGTCTCCAACTTGCGGGACGCAAAGATGGTTACTATGACGTCGTCGAGACAACGTTGTGGTGGTGATATCGTGGAAATCATGTCGGGCACCCCTGCTGGTCGTGACTCACTATGAACCTGATTGCGTAGAGCGCTATTACGCCACCGGGCCGTTGTGGAAGTACACGCTGGTTTAAATATCAAATTAAAAAGACAAATAAAAATGCCCAGAGATTCCACAATCAAATAACATCGAAATCGGCTCCACCCCCACGCTGCTCTCATTTTTTCAGTTCCCAAGTAGTATATGGTCTTTGCAAGTGCGTCGGGCACGTGCCACGTAGCGTCAATATATATATTTTTTTAGAGAGGTAATGTGAGAACAACAACAACAACAACAACAACAGCAACAGAAACAGCAACAACAACAACAACAGAAACAACAAATGCTCGTATACTCCTGTGTTTGTGACGACGCATGATGCTCGGTGTTCACCAACTGAGACAGAAAGCTTTTGACAGCACACCGGATGCAGACAATACGACGCAAAGCCATGTGCCCATCATTGTGACGACTACAAACACATTCTTGATTTGAGCATAATTATCGTTCCTTTGGGTCTTATAGAGAAACAGCGTATCTGAAGAATAGACGACGATGAACGCACAAGTGTCGACGACCACGGGCGCGTAACCAACAAGGCGAGCGACGGCCCGCGTCCTCACTGGGGCGCCGTGGCCAGCGGCCGATTGTCTTCTGCGACACCGCCAAAGAGGCTATCGTATTTGGGACGTCTTCTTGGGTGGCTGGCGCTGCCCCGAGGCCCCACTTAGGCAGGAGCGACGGGGATACAGCGATCGAGAGCGAAGTCGTGACCTGGTCGGTGCTCGTTGTGTCGTTTGCGATGCAAAGGGAGATGGAAAAGTGGATTTACGATGTCCTTGTGAAAGTTTGAGGCGCCGCGAGTGGTCTACTTTGTGCTGGAGGCCGTCAAACTTCGCGCTGCCGCTGCGCTGATGGCCCTGTATGTTGGGAACGGATCTCACTTGTGAAGCACTCGACGACACGGCTCAAGTATGGATGGCTGGCGTTGGTTTTATGTGCATGCCGCGTTGAGTTAGACGAACTCTCCGATTCGATAGCAGGAAGAGGAAAATAAGAGCCTAACCCAAAAATCCAAACGACTCCTTGTCGAATGTGTTTTTTTTTGTGTTATTCGAATGAAATATCAAAATGCCTGCTTGATGATTCATTTTTGACCATTCAGAAGCAAAAAAAAAAAAACTGAACAATGATTGGCGGAATCTCAGTATAACAAACAATCGTCAAGACGAGCCCTAACCGGTGCGTGACTACAGATATAATTTCAAGACACCACACCAACACCCTCCCTGGATCTCTAAATAACAGTGGTGACGAAGTAAAAAAACAGATTAAAATGAGATGGCCCACGTCGAATGACAGATTCCTCTAGTAATGGCGAAGGAACCTCATCCCCCCGACAAGCCTGAACCTCGCCCCGAATCACTCACTAATGAACTTCCGCCACCGCAAAGCTTGAAAAAACAGAAGCCGCGCTCAAGAAGTGATATTATGCCGAGAAATGTGATGCCAGAGATCGCGAGGTTCCCGCGATGAAACATTTTATTATTAATTCCACCACCAAAGATACACAGGTGGCAATGGTAAACGCGATGGAGTATACGAACGTTTCAAGATTTTTGGTTTATGGCACTAAAGTTGTCGGAAGTACTACACGTAGAAGCATGTGATACGTCATAAAACCAAGCATACTGCCTTCCGGCTTTATAATACTTATAATAACTTCTGATAACCGATGAAACATATTATTATTATTTCCACCACCAAAAATACACAGGTGGCAATGGTAAACGCGATGGAGTATACGAACGTTTCAAGATTTTTGGTTTATGGCACTAAGGTTGTCGGAAGTACTACACGTAGAAGCATGTGATACGTCATAAAACCAAGCATACTGCCTTCCGGCTTTATGATACTAATAATAACTTCTGATAACCGATGTCCGAAGACATTTGAATATGCTACAACTTTCAACACGAACAGCCTCTAGGCCACCCCACCAAAAATATTTGGTCGATCTTCCGTGGAATACCATGCATTCCATTCTGTTCTGCTGTTTAGGGAACAAATTCAAGTCCGCACAACAAATTATCTTATGGTATAAAAGTAACCAATCATGAAATAATTTACAAACCCTTTTTACTCTGAAACCAGCAGCCAATAAGAAACGTTTAAAGCGAAAAATAAAATAAAACGACAATTCAACACCGATGCCATTAGAAACAAAACCCGTCAAGCGTATTCAAGCACCCGGAATCCCACCAAACCACCAAATAAGAGGTCTCAGTCCGACCGTCACCTCTGATCATTCCCACACCTAATCATGCTTAAAAGCGTGCAGCAGACAGAATTTAACACGATGATTCACGTTTTGAATTTCCAGGAGAATCACACTGCGTCTACCATTGAGGACCTGAACTTAAAACCTACACCTCCTCCGTACCATCGCGACATTCCCGGTCCAAAAATACATTGTGTACTATACAGAGATCTGTATCCAGGGACGAACGACATGGCTCTTTGTTTCTTCCACCGCTTACTCAGGCAGTACGGTAAATACAATAACATTCAGAAAGCCCTAACGCGTCGCAGACGACCTGCTCTTTTTGGTAATTTATTCTTTTGGACCGGAAGGTGTATCAAATCGCGAGAGAAAAAAAAACTTCAAACACCCACCAGGAGGACAAGACTTGACCTCCCGCCAGGGAAGTAGCAGATCCAAGGCAGTGGGCATGCTCCAATGTTTGGTACCGCAGGCGCAGGCAGACCAGACGGCATACCCTGAGTGTTTCAGGTCGCGTAGTATTGACTGATCACAGAGAATGCAGAGAAGAACAAAGCTTCACCACTCTTGAAAGCTCAGGAGTTAACTGCCACATATCAGGTAGTCCAACGTGCAATGACACCAACCGGCCCGCTTCTGCTGTGATTATTGTAGACCGAACGAGCAGGACTCTCGGGTACGACCTGGACAACAACGAACGAGAAGCACCTGCCGGTGGCGTGGTTCTCGAACCACTCAGGTACAGCCCCTCCCTTGGCGTCGAAGATATTCATATGAAAACTCGAAGGAATGAAAAGAACGCACAACAGACGATACCTCCATGTACGAACATAATGCTAATAAGAACTAAACTAAAGACGGGAATATCGAAGCACAACACGAAGCAAATATAGAGCCCCTTCTAGGCAGCCGCCGCCAATTTGTGGTATGAGCAATATAGCGAATACACTTCACCTACAAGTCAATCGGTCTGGGATCTTGCTACTCTGTCTGCGGTCTTCTCCCTGTCTTCGTCGACCGTGCCCTACCCCCGAAAAAGATGCCTGAGGGTTCGCGGAACAAACTAAACAGACCTGCCAATTTCGAAACTTAGTTTATTTCCATAACCACTGGGAAGGAGCGGAATAATAAGGCAAAAATGATAAACGGGGTAAAGTCAAAAATACAAATAGGAAGGGTGATGTGCATACATATATTATGTCTTTTTCGTGATTGTTTTTTTGTGGATTGAACTGTCCGAATCCCGTTGATTTCATCATGACGATTTGGTTCTCAACAACCATCCACACTGCACAGTGACGTGAATGATACCTATATTGCTTTTCTGGTTTTGGGCAACATATTTCACAGGTCCCGGCGCAAACTGAGCGAATTATATCTTGTATCACTCATCTGCGTGGAGTCCCCTGTATCCCGCACTCTCCTACGTGGTGCGTATCGTACAATACAACGGCAGTACGTGCAAGAACAACATTTTTCTACCTTCCAGCATAGCGTCGAGGGCCCTTGAGCCTCATGAACGCCCTGCTTAGGACATTCGTACCGCCGGGATGTTGCCTCTGTTCGTGTTCGACTACCGAGCAACCATAAAACAGATTATGGCGTGCATGCTACTTTGGGCCACTTCTCAAACAGACAGATTTGCAGTAAGTTGGAAAATTTGCTGTCGGCACGTCCGCACGAGCTCTTGCCCCGACAATGTGCGAAACTGCTGAGGCGAGGAACAGCATTTTTGCACACTTTCGGGGCAGAAACTCGCACGAACGTGATTATAGCACCATTCCGAATTAACTGCGAATCCAACTGCTGATAAGAAGCGGTTTTACAATCATATCGTTTCCGGACGCGCAAGCAGTAGTTGCAAGGCATGTATGTGCTCCCCCAGACGCATTGCAACAAAAAATACCGGAAGACTTGCAACCATATATGATAGAAAGTGACTTGAAGAACATGCCGGTTTCCTTTCCGGGAAAAATTTGGGACATTTCTCCAAGTATCTGGGAGAGGGGGCGATACAGATCCGATCCCGTTTTTTCATCTCTCCGCTTCACTTCTATCATATTGAAGGGAACCATGGCATACCCTGAGCGGTACCATAGCAACACCCGTGGCGACTACCACGGCCCTCCATGACAACCTCACAGCATGTTATGGCAACTCCCACGGGACCCCATTGTTCACGGCAACTATGTTAGGGTGAGACTCAAGGTTCCATGGTATGCCCCGGAGGTCTGAGAGGTTCTGTGGTATGCAGCTAAAAGATTTGCCGCAGATGGTACCACGGCATGTCGCGAAAAAGGATCAGAAAAGCCTATCGTAGCTCCATGGCGGTTCATCGACATCTAGTGCAGTGCGACGAACGCCCGCATGCAGCGTTTAGGAATTTCTGAAAGCCCATGGCCGAATGTTCGTAGAAACGGGAGCGCACATGCAGCAGTGCGCAGGTTTGTACCCGCAAACAAGTATCTATACTGTTAATAGTGTATTACGAGTGTTGGCCTCACATCTTGGTTTACATGAAATATTGTTGACGCAGGAAATCGTACTCAGCGACGAGTAATGCGCTTAGTCCCAACCCGAAACAAATACCTCGCACCAGGCATTAGGCACCTAATGACGTTTGCAGCCTCAACACACACGATTGGTCAAGGTTAGTGGTACAGAAGGGTTTTAAGACATCCTTAGAACCGGTTGTTTTTTGCTAGCGATCATATATTGCGGGTACTGTCTAGAGTATCATGGTAGACGTTGCCACGAAGAGTCACGCCTAGTAAGAAATATGGTGGGCTAGACGTGGCAGACCATGCAAGTCCAAGACACAACAGCAAAACCAATGGCAGCAATTCGATGTCTTGTGGCATAGCCGTGTTAGGACCGGTGGCATGGCTCTTTCGGGCCCAGGGAGCGACAGTTGCCCCGGGCGTCCATAGCACTACGATGCCTGTCCCATGCCAGATCACTGCGTGATCAAAGTGCCAAAGCAGTCCCCATGGGAGGTCGAAGTGCCCATGTGCACTGCCGTGGAGACCCAACACAATGTGTGAAATTCGCTTCCAAACACGGTTTAAAATGCTCAACCCTCTGTGCGACAGACAGTCAAGACTTGACACCACGGCTCATCGACTGCAGGTATAGACCGCTACGGTAAGTGTTTCATATTCTTGCGAAATAATGGATTGGCAACACGAAAACATATTTGGTATCATAGTACGTGTTTTACAACACTCTAATAGCCCTGTGTAGCTACCGATGTCGGCGATGTACACGGATATCCCTTGGCTCTGGAGTCGAGTAAGGTGTGGTTCTACTGCCACGAAACCGGTACAAAGACGACCGCAGAGACGCACCATGACGTGAAGATGTGTTGGCGTACGACCTCCGTGTATCCACGCTAACCATGTTGTACCACTGCTAGTTGGCGAACCTGATGCTTGTCCATCCCGTCTACGACAGCTGCGCCGTTGGTCTAGTTGCGCACAACGAGCGACATATGTACATTTGCTCACCCTGGAGTGTCTGTCCATACATCTTCAGATTTTGGAAGGAAGACTTACCCGTGTGGCGTCTACATCATATACATCATGTGTTCTCGATTGTTGGTCGGCGTTGAAGAGGCGTTCAGTACATAGGCACACGTTAGACTTATCAAGTGAGAGCAGTATTGCACGGTGTTGAATCAGAAACATCACTGAGCACGCCGAGGGCCCTGCTGTCAACCGCTACGTCAACATATTTCACTCCGCTTCAGAGATTGCGCAGAGCACGCCACGGTCAGCGAGGTTTTCCTTGGCTTGATGACGAGGGTGCGCGCACGCACAGCATACAATGTAGGGAATACCATAGAATGCTACACGCCTACTCTTTGGCAAAAAGCGTTGTCACTTCCCCGAGGCGCGTACATTCCGCATACAACGACATTTCAAAGGGTTCTGGAATCTCCATCTCACCCTCGCCTTATACGGTTTTACCGTTGTTGAAGTGCACCTGAACAATGCTCGATCGGGCGGACATAAGACTTCGAGTGAATAGTAGCGCAAGGGGTCGGTTAGAGAGACGGACAACTCAACTCTTGCCTTTATGCACCTGCACTGCTATGTAACATGGCGCTCCGTAATGTATCGACATAAAGTTGGTGGACGCTGGATTTATACTGCGTGACACATGCTCAGCGGAGTATGTGTAACCAGGCATACATCAAAAAGGTTGAGATGGATGATAGTTAGCTTACACCGAAACGGTAGAACGTCGAACTCCCACTACTGTTAATACTTGCTTTGCTGTCTAGGTGTTCGGGTGGGATACAAATCGCACGATTGTCTTCAACGACGTTATTTGCGAGGGCAACTCGGCGAAAAGGAATGGCGGCTGCTTCTATGGATTCAGCACGGCCATTTTCAACGACGGGACGGTTGTACTGGACAACTCGGGGGTCAATGGAGGCAGTGTATGTGAGCTCAACCAGCGTCAGTTGGTACTCTTTGCGTGATGAAGGCGATACTAGTCTCACCGTGTTGAGCACCACAAATATACATACTGCCGGGCGCGGAAAGACCTACGGCGAAACTCCCCGTGACCAGTTAGTGGCAGTGGCAGAATGAATGGAGTGCGGCAAATAACGCGTTTTGAACGCGTAAATCGGCCGCGAAATGTCTTCCTCCGAAAACCAATAGGCTTCCCATGCTTGCATCAAAATCACATCTTCCCTCAATCCATGAACTGCATAAAAAACGTGTATTCCACTCTGTCGCCGCATAAACGTACCGTCTGTTTAATCTTGTTGAATGATAAATTTGATCGTATCTAAGGTGATGCCGAGCGTGCATTGAGTTGATGCGATAAACACAAATGTCCAGCCTGAGCCAAGGGAAGGCTTCCATAGATAACGGCTGCCTCTTCCAATAACCTTTGTCCAACGGCTTACGAGCGGTTTCAGAAAAGGTGTCAAGAAAATGACATTTTGTTTTCAGGAGTTCACGCCGTGTTTTATTGTTCGACCCTGAAGCGTCATTCTCGCAAATGTATGCGAAGGATATTTTTATTCAGTCAAGCCCCCGGCCGTCATGTGGGGTGTGTGCTTTCTGGACAATGAACATCACTAAGACCTCATGTGTGTGGCGAACAAAATACGAAAAAGTTGGACGCTCTTCACTCAACCCTATACATGTTCGCACGGGAAGTATTGTGCGTAAACTCAAGGTCCTAATCAAAAAGACTCCGTGATCGTCTGAGTTTCTGTTGGGAAAACATGAAACATATTGGTACCTGTTTGTCGAAATCACGCCGTTCCTGTATCGAACCAACTGCTTGCCGTCATGTTTGCTCTTGATCGTACGCAATCAGTTTTTCTGGTACTTTAGCAAACGGTTTGGCCGGCATGGCTCAAGAGTACCTGGATCCGTTTCGTTTGAAAATGAAACAGAAGTATAAAAAAGGATTTCTGATGGACACGCTCAACTTTGTTTTAGTCCAAGGCCTGTGGTTGATCGGGTAATAATGGCGTCGCGAGCGCCGGCGGTGAGCCCTTTCGGAAGACAATCGCCAGACCACCCGCTTTCGTTGTATATTACAATCAGTGAGATACCGACTTTGCGGCATTCGAGTTGCTTTTTGCATGCAGCATTCATGGTTGACGAAAAATTGAGGTGTTTAGTTTGAACCAGCCCGCGCTGTGTTCGCGGCGAGCTTGACTGGCCTGACCGCTGGGAAGTATGCCGATGTATCTGGACCCAATTTCTGCCATTTTGAGAGGAATGTTGTCGGCGGTAGGTGATAACGGTCAACCTGATCTGCGAGCGTAATCCTTGGTCCCAACTCGTGATGCTGCCCAGATGCGGCGGAGGGAAGTGATATCAGCGTTCGAGGTGGAACCTTCACGTCCCGGTCTTGCGAGAGAGGCGGTTTTCTTTACGCGACAGACCTGGCTCGAGTCAACATCACCGGGGGGTTGTTCGAAAATAGCATCGTGAAAAGGAGGGGTGGCGCGGTAAGTAGTTTGACTGATGAGCAGCTTCCGCCGTCAATATAAAGTGCGCTGCATTGACCAACGAAGAACTCAGCAGATGCATCGGTTGAAAATGCGGCGCTCTGCGTTTCGTCCTCGCTATACTCCCGACGGCGTGTTGCCCTTGTTGCAGTTAGAGTGAATTTTTGTGGGGGCTTGGGGCGGTAACATCTTCATGTTGTATCCCAGATAGCAGCGCGTGAAAGTAAGACGTGATTGTTTTACGTCCCTGGTTGATTGTGGTGTGTTTCTTGGACGTCCTTGCTGTATTTTGGCGTGTTGATTTGTGCTTGCCTATGTGCAGACGCGGAACTGTTTAGGCGCACTAAACACGTTCTCTTGAAGGCCGACATACCTCTTTTCGAGGACCTGCCGGCACGTTCATGTAGGTGAACATTTGTCCGCGTGTGGAAGCGTTCTGTTTTCAGTAAACTTCCGATGATACTCGAGGTATGCTGAACGGCCACGTTGCGTAAAGTGTTGTCGGGCCTGGATGAACCACAAAACACCAGAATGGTAACGTAATGACATGTATGTTTATTGGGGCGCTATTCGCTCCGGTAAACGTGCACACACATATTGGGGTAAACCCCGATGTGCATTTCAAACGCCCTCCCTGGCTTCTGCCCCTTCTCGTACTGCAACAGCTCTATGTCAACGGGAAAGAGAAATCAAACATCTCGATCTCGGGGGGAACGTTTAGGAACAATAAGGCGTACGAAATGGGAGGCGTGATTGCGGTGTGGGGAGCCCCTGCGTTGGTGACAATTACAGGAGGCACGTTTGAGAATAACGAAGCCCGGTGAGTCTCCAAGGGATGCTCGAGTGGCTCTCGTAGTGGTCGGAATCGTTGTTTGTTGGAACCTTAAGCGCAGAACATGTGATACCGACGGTCATAATGGGGATTATCTCACATTTAAGCACTTTCTCGGAGTTTTGAAGTGTCACAGAATAGGCTCAACCCCTGTCGTTAGAGCTCAAAGCGTTAACAGTGGAATATAAGCCTTTTTTTATTTTTTACGTAGGGTTCAAAAAGCCGGTCGAATCGACAGCTTTACATGAGCCCGGAATACTTGCGAGCAACAAGTTCTCATGATTTCGTTGCTAGGGCGTAAAAATTTTCCCCAGCTGTTCGAAGGCAAAAAATACACAGTTGGTACCGACTCAAAATCAATCCCGACGCGAAACAAAGGTACTGCTTGAACTTCACTTGCCGAAAGGTATTGCGCCAGTTTTGTCGAAGCTGACTGTGCTTGGGTGAATCACATGTTTTTTCTTGATGGAGAAATCTCCCGTCTCGCGGTTGATTGATCGTCCTGCATCGTTGCGCTTATCGTTCACTATCTTAGGTACTACGGTGGCTTCATTTTTGTAGAACAAGGGGCCAGCTTATCGTGTGAGAAGAGCACCATTCGAGGTAACTCGGCCAGTGACCAAGGCGGAGGAATCTATGCCCGAGAAGCTACGTGGGTGAACTCTAGCTGCGACTTAATAAAAAACAAGTCACCCCAAGGAGCAGCCATCTACCTGACCAACGTAAACAGTGCCAAGTTCGAAAACCACAGCGTTACCAACAACTTGGCCGCAGGCGGCAGCGTCGTGTATGTCGCGGCAACCCCCGTCGTCGCAAGAGAGGTGACGTTCGAATCGAGTGGCGACTTTCAGGAATATTCGTTCAACCGTGCATTGCAGTTAGACGGCAACACTACGCTTGATGCGGAGAGATGCGTGTTCAGCGGTTGGCTAGGGGACACCGTTATCTTCAACGCAAACGCAGCAGATGGCTCCCTTGTCCTCAACAGTTGCGACTTCAGTGACAGCTCCGCGGTGTTTGCAGTAATTTCGCCTAATTCAGACGCGGAGATCCGCAACGCCGTCGTCAGCAATTATACATTTCAAAACGCCGAAGTCAACAACTCCTTGACCCTGGTGGACCGCGCTTTGGACTGCAACGACATCAACGCGTGCGAGGCTGGAGACTGCGTGAACAGTCTACTCGGAGTGCTGTGTGAATGCTTCGAGGACGGGAAATGTCTGGACGATGGTGGCCCTCTGTCTCTTACCCTTAAGTCGTCGCCGGATACGGTAACATACAGCCCAGATCCGGTGTCATACACGCTCGAGCTATCGTCAGCGGCGACAGGGACGACGTTAACGATCTGGGATCTTTCGTTTGAAGGGGGTGACCTAGATCTGGTCGTAACACCGTCTAGCGGCGTACTGAACCCTGGAGGGAGAATTACTATTGCTGTTAGCGGGGTTCCGTCGACACCAGATGTCGGTGGCGAGGTAACGAACAGGTTCAACGTGACCTCCTACTCGACAGCGACAGCGGACATCGTTCTAGACGTCAGCATGGTCGTCTACCTTTGCGCCGCCTTCCAGTACGCCATACCTGTTGATAGTGGTAATAACGATATCTTCTCGTGCAACCGTTGTGCATTCGTCAGGGGTGAGGAGGGTGTGAATTGCACTTCCCCGGGATCAACACTGGCCTCACTGCCCATTATTCATGGTTTCTGGCGGTCAGGCCCGGAGTCTATAGTCGTTCATCAATGCTTGCATTCGGGGGCGTGTGCGGGTGCCACAAAAATATCTGATGCAGACGATTACTGCGCAGATGGCTACAAGGGCCCATGTGAGTTCACATACAAGCCAAACAATGCCGCAAGCTGAGCAAATAACTCGCGGGTTTTGCCAGCGGTTTTCGTTTGCTCTTTGATATGATTTGTTTTTTACGGGAAGCATTTGTGCGCGTTATCTCTGTACCCCAGGTGGGAATAGCACGGCGCGTCCCCGTACTACGGTGCACTGGTCGTGCCCCGTCCGGAATGCCGCCAACACTTGGACGGACGCATGATTTAGAATGGCATTTTACAAAATAAGTATCCCCATCTCGTGGTGGCGAAAAATATTTTCACTCATTCGTACAATTTTTATCACCCGCATCTCAACGATATCCCCTTCCTGATAGATTGTGCAGTGTGCGCCGAGGGGTACGGAAGAAGCTCCGGCAATGCTTGCCACTCGTGCGATGGAGCGAATGCTTGGTTGCTCGGGGTGGCATGTTTGTTATTCTCTTTGGCGATACTGCTTCTGCTAGTCCTCGCAATTGTGTACCTCGTCGGAGGGTCAGATGCCGTCGAACGTGCAGGACAGTCTACGAGAAGGCAAATTGCAAGGGCGGGCAAGGCATCTCGATGTTGCCTCCTTGTCGTGAGGTGGGCATGGCCGATCCAAACTGTTTCGGACACTGCTGAAGCTCATGTTCGAGGAGAAGCAACCGTCGCTAAAGCCGACTGCACATCAGACGAGAAGCATGAAAACAGCGGTTGTACAAAGCTGCACTGGGGCTCCACGTTTCAGCCTTCCGAGAAAAATGTCTCGCTTCTTGGGGCTGTGAGGGTCGTCGAAAACGGTTTCAAAAAGTCAAGCTCGACCTGTAGATGCTCCCCATGTCACGCTGGAACTTCTTCATCTCGATCGGATGGAGTGTGTTCGCTCACCGGTACAGGCGTGTCCGGAGCAAAGAGGTACTCAAAAAAAGGGGGGGATACCAGCGATGTTGCGACGCCCATTCTCCTGGTCAACAAAAATATCAAACTCTGGGGAAACCGGTTGCCGTCGAACAAGATCAGAATCGCGGTGGGCGTATGGCAGATTCTCGCTGTTATCGCGAACATCACAGGGGCTGAGTTTCCGGCTTCGTACGCATTGTTCGTGTCTTGGATCAACGTGCTGAACTTCGACCTAGGCTACTTATTTCAAGCGTCGTGCATCCTCCCATCCATCACCTTCTATCACCGTCTGATGGCCACGACTCTCGGACCATTGGTCGTGGCCGCTGGTCTACTATGGACGTATCGGGTTGCGATTGGCAGGGCGGAGATCAAGCCGGAGGGGGTGATCGTGAGGAAGGCTGCGTGGTCCAGGCACCTATGGGCTGGATTGATAATAACGTCACTGGTAAGCAGCTTGACTTGGTGTCTGGTTGTACGATAACTAAACGTCAAGCAACCGGGTGAATCACTTACTCGGTACAAATTCGTTATGTTGCGGGCGGCTTGACGTAGAAGAGACCCACATGCATTGGAGTATAATAATTTCGTAATGTCGGGACATGTGTTTCGAGTACAGAGGGAGAACGACTGGGCCTGGGGGATATTCTGGCACCTACGGCAGAGGTTGCGATACGAGTCTGCCCTCATTGCTTGTTCAACCGTTTTCGGCTTTGAGGCCGTGTAAGAGTCATTTCCACAACTACTGTAGAAGAGGTTCAGAAGGGTTTACACCTTGAAAATCTGTATATTTGTGAGTCTTTCCGTCCACCACAGATACCTCGGTAGTACCCACTGTACCTGGTATATGCGTACCTTCGTAAGACGCGTAACCGCCATACTCGGACGCCCAGGATCCGTGGACCGTACCTAGGCACTCCGAGGCACTACTTCACCTCTGGACGCACATGCAATCCATTGGGATGTCTCACTGCAGAAGGGGTCGGTGCAAGATAGACTCCGCGTGAGAATTTCCGCTGCCATTACGGACGACACTACAAAAAGCGGAGGTCAGCAACAATAACACGGCACGCCATGCGTTGCGCAGAGGGTGCTCGTTTTCAATGGGATACATTGATAAGAGCTAGGCACATTCTGTGTACGTCCAAGGTCAGACGAAGCGCAATAACTGTTTGCAAATCAGGTTCAGTGATCGTACGTAGTAGAAAAGAGTCGCAGTGTTCGACGTTCCATCGTGCAATACACTCACTGTGCGATGCTTGTGCTCACGTGGGGGGCGTACGCTTCTCTGGGGCGGGGCAATAACTTGATCAACTCAAGGGGGTCAGGGTGAGCGCGAGAGGCCATCTCTCACTTATCACCTTGACAAAAAAAAGAGAGGTGGACGTCCAAGTTGTGAACCGAACCCATGATCCGGACACTAGATAGAACGCGGGTTCTCTCACAGCTCGAAACTCCACGTTTGGGGTTTCGCAGGGTGTTGAGGTCTCCACACGGTTCAAGAGCTTCTATTTTCCCGGTCTCTTGAATACGTTGTATCAGGTATATAATATGCTAATAGGTGAGCACCACTATTAGGAAGTATAACGTTGTTTGAGGATCCTTGTACGAGGGCCACATTAGATAGCGACACATAATTCTTCCAAAACAATTACGCTCGTGACTCAAAGGAAAGTGTGCAAAGGCTGTCATCTTCCGGGACTATCGCAAGAGGATCGATCAATGTCGATGCCTGGTTTCTAACGTCGGAGTGCTCTTTTCTGTGGTCAACAACAGCTTTGGGTCATGTCCATTGCAGGTGTACACCTCGGCCTCGTCAGTATTGTTCAATACATTTCCTTGCGATGACCTCGATGAGGATGGGAGGAGCTACCTCGTCGCAGACTACAGTATATCGTGTGGCACATGCTGGCACTCGTTCTTCAAAGCATATGCAGTGGTTATGATTGTGGTGAGTCGGTATTTTTGTATCTAGCTGTTGCTTGCGGTTATCGCCGCGTACGTAATTGATTCAGAGTCGTTTTTTTCACACCATTTATGTCAGTGTACTATTACGGGGGGCCATAGTTGTTAGGACCAAATATTTTCATTAAAAATAGGTAAATATATAGTTTTTTGTGTGTACCGTAGGTCCTATTAACTATGGTCTCCCGTAATAGTTGTATGGTTTTTCGTTTCTCGCATAGCTTCTGCTTCTGTGCCCTTACTACTTACTGCCGCTGTCCAGGTGTACCCGATTGGCATTCCTGTCCTGTACTCCGTCCTCCTTTGGAAATACCGGAAAGTGCTCAACCCCGGAGCTTACACCGACGACAAACTAAATATCACTGGCACCACTGCGAATGTCACGACAGCACGTTCGGCTAGAGCGGGCGGCGCTTCGTCTCCGGCACAAACTTCGGCGTCCAATGGTTTAGCCCAAGACCTATCATCGCCGTGGAAGTTAGAAAAAATTGAGGAAAAAGTGAACGCTCGGGAGGAAAATCCAGATTTAGTCCCGTTAAAGTTTCTGTGGAGAGATTACGGTGAGATTTCCTCATTGAAGCTTACCCCCTCCATGTTTTTCTGTAGAGAGCTGAGTGAAGGTTTCTCATTGAGGTATGTGCTTGACACCTGATGTCGGCGTGCAGAATATCCATTGGTAGCGCACGCGATCCCCGACGGTAAAGGTGCGCCTACTTTTTTTTCATAGGATCTCGATTGCAGAGGCTGTACGCTACTAGTACCTCGCAGAAGCATTCACACAGAAACCTGTTGAACCTAACCCGAAACGACATCCCAGGAACCATTAACCTCAAACGGAACAAACTTGATAATAAAACAGAAGCAGGATCCTTAATCGAATGTTAGGCTCCTCACCTCAAGAGTATCATCGGTTGTAAATACTTGCGACAGTGCTTGCCCCACAATGTAGCACGTGTCTGGTGTAACAAATTATCAGTATCTTAGCGCGAAGGGTACAGCCTGCACATCTCGTGTTTCTCACTATCCGCTGTCGCTGGTGATCTGAGCAAGAACGTTCCGCCTTAAAGTGCTAGTGCCACACCACAAGCGTCCACCCACACTACTTCTCCGCAATGATAGATTCCGAATCCACCCACACCAAAAAACCTGCGGTCTTTTCTGCCAAGTAGATACCTAGTATTGATTACTTGGAGTACTAAGCGCAATCAAACATATACTTACTGCCCAAATTATTCGTTCCCAGATCCACGCATGTACTACTACGAGGTGATCGAGTGCGGGCGGAGGATACTTCTGACGGACGTACTTATATTCATCGCACCCCACACCGTGGCTCAAGCAGCCGTTGGCTGCCTCTTTGCCCTCGTTAACCTGCTGGTATTCGAGGTGATGCGACCGCATAAGGACCCAACTGATTCGTTCCTCTATCGACTGGTGAGTCACGCTAACGCGCGCAAAGTGTAGACGATATTCTAGACCTGGATCAATCTCGCGCGTACATGCTTGGTATGTTTTCCAGCGCAAGGCGATCGACGATAGTAAGTGATGCTAGACAGTGCAAGGCTTTTTACGTTCTGTAAAAAGTTTCCGCGGCATACCGATATATGTTGGAAGCGTAATACCTGAGCAAAGTGTGCGGCGTCGAGTGTGAAATGTGCATGAAGCCTCCTACAATAGTGAACAACGAGACCACAAATTTGTGAAACGAAATATATCAACAAAAAAGACGGTCTCCTGTTATTGCGCGAACCTCTTGGATTCTGTTGTGTTTCCACCTGCAGGGCTGCGTGCTCATATTTTTGACGATGTTCCTGGCGATGATGATCAAGATGGGCATAACAGGAGAAGCCAACCTATCCATTTTCGGAGGGTATTTAGTCGCTCTCAACGTCGGTCTGTTTTTGGTCGTTTTGTGGTGCACTTGGCGGCATATGTCTAACTTCTCCAGCAAAGACGGCAACACCTCGACTTGAAGACAGGTCGATGCCAACAAGATATATAGGATGACTCCACAACACTCCGTTCAGATGCGAAGGGGATGCCACGGCTGTAATAGTGTTGTTCCAATCTAGGGTCTACTGTGTGGTACAATATGGCCGCGGGGACAAACTATGGAGCCTCCTCAGACACGATCACTATTGCGAGTGTTGTGCCTGCCTACAGCGAACAGTGAGGATAGGTCTGGAACTAAGGAAACTCGTTAGGGGCGTTCTTATATATCACTTGTGAGATTTTGCAGTACACACGAATGTGTTAGCTATCGCCGGTGTGATCTGGGGCCATTTGGACATCGAGCTGCGAGTGCGTAGTTTGCAATCGTTGACGCAAGCCTGGGATATCTGGCGGATGAAAGTTGGCATGGTATGTTCTAAACTGCGGGGGATGGCGTCTTGTGAGTTTGGCTTCGCACGTATGTATAACCATGCTCCGATGACATTCGGTGCGGATTATCATGCCAGCAAAGCACATCAGCGTACGGTGTATCGACTGCAATTCACAATGGCAAAAATATGAATATCTACGATAGTCCTGCAAGGCACATATGCAATTCCGATTTTGACGAGCTGCTTCGGAAAGAAACGACACGCGTCACGAAGACGAACGCTGGCTTTGGCATAACACCAGAACGGAACAAAACTTTGGTTGTGGGAGATGCTATGCAATCGAATCAAGAATGTATATCTGGAGACCACTCAGCTGTTGATATTTTTCTTTCCTTGGAAACCGCAATGAACGAGGCAATGCCGATTGTTGACTCGGAGACAGAACATTGCGTCGTGCAAAGCCTTGTCCACCAACCGGGTGTCGGGAGCGAAGCGGCAACTGCAGCAGGTCGATGAGAACATGTAAGACCTACGACCGTTACCGGCGTTTGCAGAAGATTTTGCCATCTTCACACGGACGTTTAGTCTCAGTGTGATACGAAAAGGTCAAGGGAGGCGAGAAGACTGCGTGCAATTGGTCGGTAAGGGAGTCAGAAGGGTGAGTGGGACCACCAGCCGGCGTATGAAGCCCTATTGCCCAAATGAAAATTCAAGAGGGTAAGTGACCTGTAACATAGAGGAAAAAGGCTGGCAGCCATCGTGGGATATATACAGCGGGTATACCGCTCCAACTGGCAGGATTGCGTCAATGTTAGATCCTTTGGGGGTTCTCCCTACATTTGAAGTGTATGAGGGGTCTGTGTAATGTCCCTGAAAAGGAGATCCAGGACGTCCACGGGTTGTACTGATGTTTGGAAGAAACACCTGTTAAATGTAACGACAACACACTTGCTGCTACCTTTGAAGAATGCCCGAGTGGTCTGCGATGGGTATTTCCTTCTACGGCGAGAGGTACCATCATCATTGAGACTCGCAATTACGCAGGGTTCGACACACACATAGTGGCGACTCTATGCGCTTGAACAAGCTACGGCTTTTGTACTGCACGTCGTAGCCCGATTTCTCCCCCTGGCACTGCTTATACTGCGACAACTCGTGGTATTCAAAATGGTGTATATCTTGTGGGAAGTTCTGATGCTGAAACGGAAGTCATATCG
>JBBMHQ010076754.1:0-12165 GCA_037834295.1 Postelsia palmaeformis
CCACCAAACGTCGGCCCAGGTGCATGTTTAAAACCGATTTGTCGAGACGTAAACCATCAACAAACTCACCACTTGAAAATGCACCCCTCTCGCTATCCCTTTCTGGCTGGTCAGGCTGACCTCTGGGGGGGCCAACCTCAACAGGAACAGCAGCTCCTCCACGTCCTGTTGCTCCTTGGTTCGGCGACTCGCCATCCTGCGAAATCGCCTCTCGTCCTGCACGAGTTCCACGTGTGTTCCATTCTCCAGCAGGTCTTGAAGTGAGTCGCACAGCAGTCACAGCAGCAGCAGTAGCATCACCCTCAACGCTGCTCGGCCCCACGGGGGTTGCCGTGAGCCTCAAGTCAGAGCGCTCCATCGTGTTTCCGTTGAGTGGGACCCTGTTCAGTCTGTATGGCTACAGGGTCGACAGCAGTAGTAGGGAAAAGGCCTGTGCTGTACTCGCCCCGAAGCAACCGCCCAAAAAGTCTGTGATTAATATCAACGACTTCTAATGCGCTGCTGGACACGCTCACGAGGTTCTGCTACACGTACACGACCGCAGTGCAACAAGGGGTCGTCCTCGAGGGCGAGCTGCTGGAGTGCAAGGGGTGCTCTATGGCAAAGGGTCTTCGCAAAGGCGAATGACCCCTTTTCTACGGAAGAGGGGGGGTCCGCCGCAGACGGCGACAGCACGTCTGATCAAGGTGGTGGGGGGGTGGTAGATGAGCTGATCGACGATCTGGCTCACATGAACGACTTCGACATGACGTGGGGTTTCGGTTTGAACGCGTTCTTGCGTGAGTGTGTGCAACAGGCACCTGCCGGTTCCCTCGCCCCGGGTTGAGTCCTCGCCTTCAGGTTGTCAAGGGTGTACCGACTCGCACAGACTGGCGGCGGCAGCCCAACCTGCTCCCAACGTGTCGGCCATGCCACGTACGAATACGAATAGACTAATGGATAGCCAGACGACGTTTACTGCGACAACAGCAGCAGTATGATCAGTTACAGCAAAACGGGTATTGAACGGCTGATCGAGAAGGGGGATTCGCTAGCCGCCCAAACCGGCGCCATAATGAAGAAAATACACAACAGCGGCAACGGCGTGGACACAGACGGCGTTGTCGAGTCGATAACGACGATCTCAGCGTCGAGGGGCGAGGTTCGGGTTCCAAGGTGTGGTTGACTTGTACAATGTTGACGGAGAGATCGAACAGCAGGCGGGAAGCGTCGTGTTTTTGTTGTGTCACATGATATCTTACAAGCTCTGATTCACGATAAAATATCCAAGTAGAATTATTACCGGTGCTCGTACGTGTACATACATGTAACCGTCGCACCATTCAACAGAACATATACCGAGCAGCAAGCACGTACTCGTAGTGCAGTGCATCGATCAGGAGTATACACAAAAGGTGGACGTACCCGTGGTCAAGGATGATTACATGCACGAGTATGTACACATTATAAAACCAAATAGTGTGATACGATACCATTTTGGGCAAAAATTGTAGGACCGTTCGGTTTTCATATTACTTAGTATACGGTCCTTATATTCCCGGCTATAGTGGTGCGTTTTTACGTGCTGGTGATATGACCACTGCATGCTGGTACCTTTGTTTGACATATACGTAACATACCTTCGTGTCTTGGACTGACTGTTAACACTTTGCGAGCCCTTCGGGTTCCACTTTTATTTCATAATACCTTTTTGGGGTAAAAACAAGTCAGGCTGTTACCACGGGAATCGACCGCGTCAAGTGTTGGATTGTCCGGACAGAAGGAGGTGCTGAAAAAAGAGAGAATGGAAAGGATTTGACCGTGAAGACAACAACAACAACAACAACAACAACAACGACACACGAACAGACCCTCGTAACCCTAACCCTAACCCTACACACGTGGCCATTTGAGTACCCGAAAAATCCTGTCCTCGCCAAAAGGTCGTGTGGAGGGCCGTTTCGCCCTCCAGATGGGTTTTTTCCCTTCTTGAGCATTTTGAAGAGGATGCTGTAAGTTTCTTAACTTTCCAGAGAATATGCTTGTCTTCTAGAAGATGTTACAGAGGATAAGCTGGAATAATAAATCCTCTAGAGTGAATTTTTACCCTGTGAAGGTTATTGTACAAAATGCCTCGACGGAATCAGGGCGTTGTGATCCCTTGAAAGTTTTTTTTATTAACCCACCAGGAGGATTCTGATCGCACACCTGCAGAAGGTTTTGCAGCCCTACTAAAGCCTGCAGAAAATAGTAGGATGTAATCTCCTGTCATAAAAAACAATATCGTCTAGAAGATTTATCTGCGAATTGCACCCTGCAGGAGAGATCATGGTACAAATTCCTTCAGAGGAAATTGGCGAACACCATCCAGGGGTTTTGTGATACGGCTAATCATCTCAGAGGAAATGACGTAGTAGCTCCACCTTCCAGAGAACAAAAGCATGTACATTCCCTAAAGGAAAACACACTATACCCTCCAGGGGTTTGGCCGAGCAATATTTTTTTCTAGGGGGGACTCTTGCAAAATACATCCTCTAGAGGACATACTACGACCGTGTGATCCTGTAAAGGAAAAGGGGGTTAACACCCTCCATGAGATTTCTTGTTAAAAAACTCCTCCGGGAGAATTATCATAAGAAATACACCCTCCAGAGGATATAATGACGCGTAAGCCTTTAGAGGGAACCCACACATTCCTTCAGCGGTTTGTCGGACCTTTAGAATTCTTCAGAGGGAAAGCGCATGCAGTACACCTTCCAGACGACATTATGCTGCATGTTTGTGCTGTAGAGGGAATATCAGTGACCCTTTCCAAGAGATTTCTGGCGCAACACACTCCTTCAGAGGGGGTGCGGTAAACAACACCCCCTCCAGAGGATGTACTGGCGCGTAACCTTCTAGATGATGAAGCAATACCCCCCCAGGGGTTTGGTGGAGCGCAAAAAACACTCGAGAGGGAAAAACATGCAGGACACCCTTCAGACGACATAACATTGCATAATCCTGTCGAGGAAAACGGAACCAGAGATGTCCGGATGTCTCCTGGCGCATCACAGTACTCCAGAGGTACAACTCTTACAGTACACCCTTCAGGAGAAAAAAAAAAAAAAACCGGCAGAGAAATAGAATGATTGATTGTACGAACCAGGAAAACGTTTGTCACGCGGTCTGTCACCTCACTCGTACTACGTTTTGGCGACGACGGCGTCGATCCTGCTTTTGTCGCGACCCTATATAGCCACACCGCCTGGTGCATGTGCAAATAATTCACTACCCTACTCCACCCTGCAACAACTGTGCCTCACTTTATCGCCCTCATAAAATGTAATTAGCTGTACCGAGTGCGACTCTCGGAACCAAAAATTTGGTTAGACCCCGCATCAGTAATCGTTCACAAGGATGTAGGAAAATACTCAAAAAAATACGAACCGACCAAAGTCTGGCAAAATGGCCTCACTCCACACCTCCAGACGAAAGTCCACGACGGCAGGCGCAAATGCTAGTGCTCGGGACAACAACGCCATGGGCACACATCCTAAAACCAGCGGAGATGATTAATCTGCGAGTGAGGCGGAGAAGATTATTGGAGGTGCGTCTTCCGTTCGGCTGGCGGCGCGGCTTCTGCTGATCTGATCGGAGAGGCTATACCAGAGACATCTCAAAGCGCAGGTCTCCCGAAGACTTCCCCAGGGGCGCCCTCGAGTAGCGGCAAGGGCGAGGTCGTTGCATCCGCTAGTTGCAGTACCTTGTATTTGGGTCGCGCGTAGGGTGAAGTAGATCGATGGCGCTCCCGTTCCCTTGTATGAAGAGGGGGGTTGGTGGTTTTGCGCAGCATACTTTAGCTGTTGGTGCACGGGTGGTGACCAATTTCAAATTGAAGATGTCTGTTGTGATTTGGATATCGAGTCCAAACCGTCGTAGACTTCTGAGGAGTTGCATATGTGTGATGAATATGACGATGTGGCGGAAAGGGACCGTCAGGATGAGTGGTGGGATTTCTTTTCCTCTGTTCTTGATACGATTCGACGCAGCATGTATCACTGTGCTTCATAATATACTTTTGTGTGTGTGTTTTTTTCCGAGCGGTGTGCTCCTCTCTTGACCGTCCTTGACTGATACCTGCTCGAGTCTAGACACTTCAAAAAGGCTAGCGCATAAGTGGTATCTGGCTTGGGCAGCTATCGGTCCCCCCTGTGTGGGTAGGGCAGTCTTGAGATGTCGAAAATGGGTGGTGGTTGTGGTGGTGGTGATGATGGCGAAGAAATCATCCAGCTCAGCGAGGAGCACTTCGCTATGCTGGAAGGGATCGGCGTACTGAAGAAGGCTGCCTGGAGAAAGGAGATCAGCGACGAGAGGGACTCGCTGCTAGCTTCTTCTCGGGCGTCGGAGATGACGGGAGCAGCGCTAAACGTCTCGGCAGCTGCGACATCTGGACAAGAGACGGCGACATCAGGGCAGGGTGCCCAAACAGGCATGTTTCACGGAATTTCCTCGTCTCGTCTAGTGTTTTTTAAGTCTTGGCCGCCAAAGTTTGGTGAAGAAGACGTGTTTTACTTGATGTGGCGCAATAAGATGATGGCCTATTTTTGGAGGCTTGGCTGCTTGTATATTATTATGCCCACGGATTTCCCTGTGATGGTAGGCGAAATCAACGTGTCGGAGGAGGAGCTGACCAGTAGGCACTCCTCTCAGGTGATCAAGGATGCCAGGTTGGTATACGTTTTACTGATGGAGTCGATGACCGATACCCTAGGGTCAAGTTTGATATGCAGAGAACGAGCTCTCCCAGCGGCGCGTAGCAAGCGTTGGAGGACTTTTCTATTCCAAAGACTCTTGGAACGAAACGTAGACTTCTATTAATGTTTAAGAAGATACGTATGATATAATACGAGGACCCTATTAATACTCATTGTAGGGTTGACAAAGCGGAAGACAAGTTGGTACTGTAAGGAGATGCCAAGAGTGAGGAAGAGGTCAAACATATCATTGTCCAAAAATTTTTTCACTGTTCGTTAAAATAAAGAAGTCCATTCTCTCCCGCCCCGATATCCCTCGCTCTGAGATCAAAAAGATTTACCGAAATACTTACATAGATGACAAGGTTGAAAACTTCCCGATACAAAGGGCCATGGTGGTGCAAGGGTCGGTGGACCCACTCGCTCTGTACGTGGGTGGTGTCCATCCGGCTTGCGCAGGTGGAGGAGGAGGTGGAGGTTGAGGAGGAGGAGGAGGAGGAGGAAATAAGGAGGTAGGGGAGCGGCTAAGGGGTTTGGTGGGGTGAGTGTAAAAGGCCGTAAGGGGAACGGGGAGTCCAAGGGTTTGCAGCAGCAGCACTAGCAGCGGCAGCCAACCACGCCCTGGATGCAGCAGCCACAACAACAGCTGGAGCAAGCGCCGCTCTAGATGCGGCAACAGCGGCAGCAGCCACAGCAGCAGCAACAGCAGCAACAGTAGCAGCAGCGCAGCGCGGGGGCGGAAGCGGCAGACCGGTGCCGGGGGCCATCATAGGCTCTCAATAGATTTAGGATGTCGCGTCCGCTCGTTATGTTTGGGATGATACAGGTTCCAACCAGTTCGGCAAGGGGGGGCAGGTTCCTCTGATGAGCTGGGTTCCTACGCAGCCGCCGCGAGGGCAGCTACCGCAGGCCCCACCCCCTCCGGTGATGGCGAGCTGGGGTCAACGGTTGGTTGCTGCCGGCCCTCGGTTGTGCTTTCGTTGCAACCAGCCCGGCAACGTCATTGCACAGTGCCCGCACGAGCTTCAAGCGCAAGCACATGCAAACATTGCCCGCCCTTTGCGTACCACGGTGAATTCACCTCGCCTTTTTGCGACGGCCGTGGTGGCTATTATTTGGGCGCTGTCCCAGCTTCCATACCGTCTGCTGCCTTTCCAACCAGGTCCCCCCCCGAGCCCGAGGGTAGTGGCTACAGCAGTGCTCCTACGCTCGACGCCCATCTCCTCACCACGCAGCTTGCGCACCAAGGCAAGAATGAAGGTGATTCTGGTTTTAAGTCTGGTATTTTCTGTTTTGGTGATGATGAGATGTGGATTGCGGACTCTGGTGCAACTCACCACGTTACAGGCGATCACCCTTTAGGTTTGAGTGTAAGCCACCCCCCGTCGGTAGGGGTACCCTTGTGGTAGGTGACATGAGGTCGATGCAGGTAGAGTGCTTTAGAAAGCTGAGCATGGTGACGCACAGTGCCGGGGGAGATATAGACGTGGTCTTGATGAACATTGCTTTCGTTCCTGGTTTGAGGTCCCGCCGGTTTTCACCGCACGAGGTTACGCCCAAGAATGGTGCGATGATGGATTCTGCTGGTGTGCACCTTATGGGTGGTCACTTGATATTTGCTAGTGGGGCCTCGGGCTCGTATGTGAAAGGAACCAGAGTGAAACCTGACTCGGTCACCGCAGCTGTTGTTTTATCCCCCAGTACGATGCAGACGATCGATATCATCGACCTCCACGTTACTCTTGTTCACTCACATGAGACAACGTTGCGAGCAACCGCACGTCCATTGGGCGTAAACGTAACTGGAGAATTGGTGCCGTGTGCCGCTTGTCCTGAGGCAAAAGGGAGGAGGGTGGCTGTGCCGTGTTCGACCGTGTCCCGTTCAACTAAACATCTGAAGTGCGTGTGTGTGAACCTCTTTGGGAAACGCCCCCGTCTCCTGGCGGGGCGTCGTACATGACAAAGATAGTAAATGACATTTCGCGGTTCGGCTGGCCGTACTTTCTGACGAAGAAGCCTGACGCGGCATCGGTGTTTGCTAAGGTTTCAACTGACATCCGTGCTGACGGCTGCCCGTCCGTCGTCGACTGCGTCCGTTCGGCCCACGGCACCGCGTCCCTCAAGGCGGAGTTCGCTGCGATACTCAACTACCACGGCATTCACCGTGAGTACACGCTCGTTGCCTCTCCGAGATACAACGGAGTCGTTGAACGACGCATCGCATGCACGCTCAAGCTTGCGATGGCGTCCTGCCTGGAGGTTAATCGCCTGTTCGATGGCGAGAAATTCCCGGCAACGGGACTTGTCCGGGCGGAGGTGTGCCACCACGCCAGCGACGTCATCAGCATGACGGCGAGGGTAACGGGCAAACCGGATATGCTCTCTCCGTTCCAAATGTTCTACGGCAGGGCGCTGTTTGCGAGGCTGCTCCCCTTCCTGAAACCGGGGTAGGACTGCGTGACGCGGCCCCTGAAATCGAAGCCGAAGGCGGAGCCGTGTTTTTACCTGAGCAGCGGCACTCATCACCCACAGGACTGCTGCCAGATCCTGCGGCAGTCTGGTTTAAAGTCTTTA
The DNA here is from genome assembly GCA_037834295.1 of Postelsia palmaeformis. Classification (NCBI taxonomy): domain Eukaryota; class Phaeophyceae; order Laminariales; family Laminariaceae; genus Postelsia; species Postelsia palmaeformis. The sequence continues at coordinate 7,290 of JBBMHQ010076754.1, forward strand.
CTCGCGACTTCATGTGGAAGCACCCGAGGAGGGCGTTTTTAGTCTGCAGCCGGCGGTGCTGGAGGGGCCTTTCCCGACGCCCACGCCACTGCCGCCGTCTCCGACGTTGCAGGAACTCTCGGACGATGTGAATTTGGGGTCTGTGCCGTCGTCACCAGTGCCGCTGCCGTCGTCGCCGCTACTTTCACTGCCGTCGACGCCGCTACCTTCGTCGCCATCGCTATCGCCGCCGCTGCCGTCGTCGCCGATAGTTGTGTCGTCTTCGCCGCCGCTACCTACATTGCCGCCACCGCTGTCGATGTCTTCGCAGCTGCCACTGCCGTCGTCGCTACTACAATCTCAGCTGCAGATGTCGGCACGTGCTGCGCGGGAACTGAGATCTCACAACCAGGGCCGGGAGGACGCCGGTGAGCATATGGGCCGTACGAGGGGAGAGACGGCACGCAGCCGTGGAGGCCAGGAACATGGGCTGCTGTCGCTGATGGCGACCCAGGAGATTATTAGTCGCGTCTTTTTTTACCAAAGCGCGTCAAACAACCTCAACCCCCCGTGCCCACGGGTTCGGCAAGCGAGCTCTCGACGCCGAACTTGTACGATGAAGCCTGTGCCGACGACTACTCCCATCTTTGAGTGCAGGCTGTGGGGAAATAGTTGCATGGCCTGGCTGACGCTGGAGCATTTGGAGATTCGAAGCAGGCAAGGGGCTTAGACGTGATTTCGACGATCTGGGTGTATACGTGGAAAACAAGCGAGCACGACGAGGTGGTTAGAGCAAAGGCGAGGCTGGTGGCAAGGGGTTTCAAACAGCGTGCGGGTTTTAACTTCTTTGAGACTTTCCTCCGACGCCTGCGGCGTCGTGTTTTCATTTGTTGGCTGGTCTTGCGTTCGATTTGAATTTAGATTTATACTTTTTTGATGCCGAGCAGGCTTTGTCCAGTCGAACCTGGAAGAGGATGTATTTATGCGTCTACCTCAGGGTTGCGGTGAAATGTCCGGTATGATAGTACGGTTGGAAAGCAGTCTCTACGGCTTGAAGCAAGCGTCGAGATCGTGCCACAATCACTTGATGATGCATTTGAAGAGCCTTGGGTTTGAGCTTTGCCTCGCGGATGCTTGAGTTATGTGTCTAATCGAGAGTTACAGTAGTTTATGTATATGGTATATTTGCGGTGGGACGGAAAGACAGGTGTGATCAGTTATGGGATGACCTGAATCGACGAGTCTCGATCGAAACTCTGGGCGAGTTGAGGTGGTATGCTGGATGCCGTTGTTCTACGGACTGGGAGGTTGGTACATAGACGATTTCGCACTAACATTTCACTGAAAACACTGCTCAAAATTCAATGTCGACTCGAGTAGGATGACTCTTCTCGCAAAGGTCTGGAGTTCGAGGCATTCGACGTGACTGAACCCGACGGCAATTGGCCCTCTCGCGAGTTAGTTGGGTGCTTGATGTGGCTTGCAAACCAGACGCGACCGGGTATCTCGAACGCTGTTCAAGCGGCAGCTAGGTACACATGTTCCCCCAAGAAGAACCACTGGAGAGCAGCGATCGGTATTTCAGAGTACGTGTCTTGTACGAGTGATTTCGGTATTACATTTCAGAGAGGCAGTGGCCCCGAGCTGGTAGCATTCGCAGACGCGAACTTTGCCAGCAAGGCCACGGTCAGGAGGTCAGTCTCAGGTTGAATATCACATGCGCAGATGCTTGCGTGTGCTGGTTCTCAAGGACGCAGAAATGTGTCACGCTGTCGACCACCGAGGCAGAATATGTAGCCCTGGCAGACGCAATCAAGGAGGTGATATTTATGCGGTATGTGTGGAGTTTCATTTTTCTGGGTTTTGGTTCACTGCCTATCACAGGATTCGAGGATACCAAGGGGGCGATTCAGTTGGCGGAGAATCCGGTGTGCACGTCGAACTCGAAGCACATTGATGTAAGACACAATTTTCTTAGGGAACTTGTGATGCTGGGAGAGTTTGACATTGTCCGCGTAAAGTCTGAGCAGCAGCGAGCAGATTACTCACAAAGACGCTCTGCGCATCGAGCTTCCGATGCCACCTGAATTTTCTGATGAATTCGTAATATTTGTTTCTAGGGGATTTTTTCTGGTGAGTTGGTGATCTGACTTTCTGGTGGTATTTATATAGTGGATTACTATAGTGAAATTGTGTCTATGGGAAAATTTTGATTTCAAATTTTTCTTGGATGAAGCATTCACTGCTGTTAGTTGCGCAATATCAATCGCCGGCTCATCGTGCATCATTTATTGCCGGTCGGTGCGTGAACTTACTTTTAGTGTATAGGTATGTTATGGATTCGTGATCTATGAATCCGACGAATATTGCAGTTTTTCCCTGGCCAATGATCAGGATTCTGACGTTTTGCCTGGCAGTAGTTTTCAGAGTTTTTTATGTTTCCAGTACGAGCGACCGTTTTTCGGATAATGCTGTGGTTTGAGCGCCAAATTGATTATATGGGAAGGAGTATATATTATATCTCCTATTACCGTCACGATCTTTGAATCTGTAACGGGAAAAAGGGATTAAATGAGACTTTTCCCGAGGGGACGACGTCCCTTGCAACGTCTGGTACTATATATTTTTCTCAGTGTGGTTTTTCTAGTGTGATTACACACTGCAAACTCTCCTGGTTGCGTTGTCTCTTGTCTGAAGTTGAGGAAGGGGTTTCAAACTCGTCGTCGGGATGAGATTCCTCTTGATGTTAGTGTGTTTTTGACTTGAGATTTGAGTCCTGATTTGAAGATATGATTTTCAAGTTGTAGATTTGGGTTTTGGGGTTAATGTTGGATATGTGGTATAGCTTCCAGCGGGAGGACTCGATTATATCTGGTGACTCAGAATGAATGATTGATATTATGTTTCCAGCAAGGGGAGGACTCTGTTGTATTCGGCTTTGCTTCGAAAAAAGGGATGTGACGTTGTGCTTTGACGATTCTGGTCGGGGGTGGGCTGTTGGTTGTGATCTGAATATCAAGTCGAAACCGTCGTAGACTGAAAGGGGAAGAGACTTTGGTAGTCTTCCATAATGTCAGACCGAAGGGGGAGCCTTCAGAGTGTAGTTTGGTCCGGAGTAGCAGAGACCGGCGTTTAGTCAAGGAGTGGAAGAAGAAGAAAAGTCGTCGTTTATTATCGTCAAACAAGATGAAAACAATGTCCCGGACTGAGAGAGAGAGGCTGCGCCAGCCTACTCTCACAGTCGTAATAAAGTCTACGTCCGCTCCAACAGTAGATATATCAGATACTTCTGCAAGTCTGCAAGAGTCGTGCGCTTGCACGTTCTCCTACCTTAAACTACCCGCGTTCTCCCTACTGTTGTAGATCATCAACCTACAAGTCTACGTCTCAGCATCGCAAGAACGTCCTTCTTACTCGTACTCGTACTCGACCAGACTTTGACTACTCGGCTCTCTGTCTAATCATATACTTGTCTACTGCACTGGCCAGCTATACCTCAGTATTATTAGTCTAACGGCAGTTCTATCACGCTTTGTACGTTAGCTCCTCTTACCGGAGTGGCTAGCAGTCAGTCTCCCAGCAGGGTGACCTTTTTACTTGCTACTTGGAGACTGACTCATCCCCGAGTTCCTACTCTGTAACGCCTCAAAATATGCAAAAAACCCAATATCACTTCAAGATGTCTGAGGAGTTGCAAATGTATGATGGCTTTGATGATGTGGCGGGAAGGGACCGTCAGGATGAGTGGTGGGATTTCCATTCCTCCGCTCTTGGTACGATGCGACGCAGCATCTATCGCTGTGCTTGATAATAATATGTTTCCGTGTATTCTTCCTGAGCGGTGTGCTCTCCTCTCGACCGTCCTCGATTGATAACTGCTGCTCGAGTCCAGACACTTCTCAAAAAGACGATGTCACAAAGATACGTAATCTTGCAGTTCAACCGCGTTCAGCAAATGTCTAATTTTCTTGCTGCGCGCGTGTGGTACAATTGCAAGTTTCAACACATCTTACACCTGGTGAATGTGTTTGACGTGCTCCATATTTTTATGTAGGCACTGCGATTGTCCAAGGTCTTTTTCGCACTTTCTCGTGACACCAGGTATCACGCTGCATACGTATATACAGGGTATCAGGTACTAGGTGCAGAAGTATCTGGTACCTGGTATGTGATACTAAACCCAAGAGGTAAGTGTGTCCCCTGAATAGATCCTTGGTGCTGGTAGGGACATCCACCAAGGACCTGGATCCTTGTCTACGAATCATATTGTACCAGAGGTACCTGTACGATATACTTTCTGTAAGTTTAGCCCAAAGAGTTACCTGTATATTTGTGACAGACAGCATGTTTGTATTTGACCTTTTGACAGGCACCGAACAACGAAGAAAATTGATTGTAGTGAGGAACACACCAGCCCAACAGGTACACCCTTGACAGCGCAAAAAAAAATTGTTTGGCATGTCTTCTGACATACTTGGTAGGGCCTGCATGGTACCTGTGACCTGTGACCAATCGGAGCGTGATGTATTCCCTTGGACCGGAAAAAAATATACACAATTGAAACATTGTATCATTTTTGGGATGTATTTTTCGGTTCCAAATGTTGGTCCTCCTCCTGTTGCAGTCTGTTTGCTGTCTAAATAGGTTCAAAACGTCAGTGCGTCGTCAGCTGCCACGTTGGCTAGACTGTTCACTGCAACAGACTACGTCGGCAGCTGCCACGTTGGCTAGACTGTTAACTGCAACAGACTAACGTCAGCACGCCAGCTGCTTGAACAGCTGCTCGGATACGCACTAGAAATTCCCGAACTTTTATCACATATCATTTTTCGGAAGCATTTTTCGGTTCCAAATGTTGGTTCTCCTCCTGTTGCAGTCTGTTCGCTGTCTGAATAGG
>JBBMHQ010076765.1:0-12165 GCA_037834295.1 Postelsia palmaeformis
CCGCTGTTCCGGGCTGTGAAGTGGCGTAGAGCATTATAATACTTAGATTGGGTAGGATTTTTTACCCGACAACCAATGGCAACGACCCAGCTGTTCCGGGCTGTGAAGTGGCGTAGAGCATTATAATACTTAGATTGGGTAGGATTTTTTACCAGACAAAAAAAAAAAAAAAAAAAAAAAAAACACACAGTAGTAGCCCAACAGACAAATACGTCTTTTGAGGGGGGAACAATTACGACATTATGACTCAAGCAATTCGTCGAGGCCTCTGGGCTGTCGTTTCCATATTGCTCACTCAACACCGTAGTAGTGGCAGTGACGACGCAAAACGCGAGTACTGCACGTATTTAGTTGCTCTATCTACCTGAGGTGAGAATCATCATCGGTTTGAGTTACTGAATGCAGTTGATGCTCCACTCGTTCATGCCCTTGTTGGTTCCGTCGAGCAGCCGTCCATCGGGCATTGGAAGCACATCGCTGCTGTGCTGTTGCTGCTGCAGTGCTGATAGTGATCTCCGAAAATTTCATACCTAGTATACTTGAATGTTGTAAGTCTAATCAGCAACAACACAAAGCATGCAAAGCAAGGGGTGAGCAGCACTTTTTTCCTTGGGGTTTGATATGACTCAGTTGCGTTACTTTGAGCGATTCGAAGTGATCCATTCCTTCTTACTTCATTTCGTTTCAGTTTGCTGTTGTTTCTTTTTTGTTTTTTGTATGCGGCCCCGTTGGAGTGCGGAGGTTGCAAAGTCTACGAGGATTATCCTTTTTCTGTTCGAGGTGTACACAATGTGTTTCAGCCATGTTGTATCCGCGCGATAATTTTTTGTTTTCCAGATCGGAATCGCAAGTGAAGTGCCAGGAAGGAGCATTTTGTTTAGGCACGGGGAGAAGGGGAGCCGACTGGAGGGGAGTGGCAACGAGAGCACGTGCGAAGGAGAAGGCCGATTGGGCTATTGAGGCTATGGGGCGGCCATGGAGAACGGTACTAGGACGTCGCACCAAGACCCACGACCGGCGCGTACACCACCACGAGAGCAGCAGTCATAGTTTTTCCTAATTTCGTTTTCTACGAGGCAGTAGTATGTACCTGGTACCTGGTATTCACGCTCTGGTATTTGTAGTGTTGGCGAGTTGTATACCCTTCATGGGGAATCGCAATAGTCAGGGACGCGGTATCGGTATCATACCGTCGCTGAATATTTTTTCAGACAGTCTGGGAAGACATGGTGGCCGTCGATATCTGTATGTATGGTGGTTTCTGTTTTGATTGCTCTTTTGTCACTGTATGTCCACGAGTCGACACTCTCCTGACAGCCCCTCAGACAGCAGGCGTGTTCTTCTCTTTATTCATGACTACCGAGCGTTTTGTACGGTGCAGGCAGCACTCCAGACAGCAAAATGAAGCGGGATCCTTCTGTGCTGTATTTGAGTGGATATTCGCGGCCATGTTAGTTCACTGTGCGCATTGATTTTATCATGTGTGCGCCTTCTTCTTCTCGTACATTTTTGTAGGAAGCATCGTGCTTCCCAGTCGAATTTTATTGTTTAAGTGCTTCTATCGGGTCTTCTTGGGGCTCCAGAACCTTTGTGTTTTGTGTGACCACGAACAACTTGATTTGAGAGTTATCGTGAGAACAACAGCATTGTATACATCTGAGGTTTTCCGTTTGATTTATTTTGGCTCGTACGTATATAGGTTGGGAAGTGGTCAAAGGGGGGTATCCCCCAGGAATTTCGGCGGAAGAGGGGCATAAGCAAAACACGCCCGCGGGAGGCGCTCCCACGTGCCCCCACCGGCTCCGAATTCGAGTCTGACGCAGGTGCCCGCAGCCCATGCCGAGCACGCCCGCCTTTTTGTTGTTCGAGCACGTTCTTGGGGCTGACGGCACCGCTGCACAGGAGGGGTGTAAAAACCTCCCTTTTTTTATCAAATGTTGCGGGGGTATTCCCCCACGACTGTACTTAATTTATATAGGACCCTCGTGTGACTACCATCTTACTTCCCTTTGACCGAGTCATCACCCCGCGATGGTCACTTATCACAGCCCCAGAGCCCTTGTACACGTCACCCCATACAACAGCCCGAACAGCCCAAGGGTGGAATATCTAGCTGTTCATGAGTTGCGCGAAGTCTCCATAGAAGAATGAGGAAAAGCACACGGGGCAACAAATGGCATGCAAAATCAAATGTCTTTCGTATACATAAAACATGAAGAGGAAAGTGGAATACCAAAAAGAGGGTGATGAAAGGGAGGGGTCGTGTGCACCAGGTCTACAATGAGACACTAGCTAGCGACAATATACCAGAAACCAAGCAACGCAGAAAGGTCGCACGCCCGGGAACAGCGAACGCACATAAGTATGTGTCCCGCGGCTTCATTGGTATAGATACGACATCTGGAAGTGCGTCCGCTCCTCCTGTCTGTGTAAATCAGCGAATGAATGCGGATCGCTAATTGGGACACTTTTCCGACCGCTGATAATTTCAGGGCGGCGTCCGGGCGCAACATGATGGCTTAAGGGCGGCAAAGCGAAGCCGAAAAGAGGGTCTCCGGCTGGAAGGCCAAACTATACCGATGCACTGGAGCCAATTTTAGTTACCTGTGTGTTACCTTCGTCGCCTTCACCTGTAATTAGTTCCCTCCGTGTTACCGTTCCCCAACACATAGCCAACCCAGACTTTACAGTAGGTGCGAACGTGTCGTAGTCAACTTGCAAGTACTTTTCTCCTGTAAAAAAGGAAACCGCGGAAAGGAACAGCGTCCCTTCCTCCTTTCCCCCAATACATTCATACATAGGCTGGAAGAGAAACGACGAAAGCCTCAACACACGGGGGAAGACAAGGGGGAACAGGCGGGCCTAAACTAAACAAATCAAATACAGGGGCCGTAAGAAAGGCATACCAATGCATACGTGGGCGGGAAGAGGAACGACTAAAGCTCCAACACACGGGGGGAGACAAGGGGGAACAGACGGGCCAAAGCTAAACAAAGCAAATACAGGGACCGTAGATAAGGCAGACCAAATCAAGCTGGAAATAAAAACAGCAAGCGACGGCGCCAGTACTCTCGTCCCGTAAAAGCGCTGCCATCATATCGGAGATTTCCTTACGTGTCTGTTCGTTTTTATTCATGTTGAGCTGAGGGCAGTCAGTGTCTCATTATTGACCTGGCACACACGGCCCCTTCCATTTTCACTTATTTTTATTCTGCTGCTTTCATCTGTACGTTTATGTTTCATGTACAGATTATATTTCGCATGCCATTTGTTGCCTCGTGTGTGTTTTTCAAATTTCGACGGAGACTTCTCACAACTAACTGCTGGATATTCCGCCCTTGGACTGTTCGGACTATTGTATAGGGTGACGTGTACAAGTGTTCATGCCTGTTCCTACTGCTGTAATGAGTGGTCATGGCTGAGAGTGACTCGGTCAAAGTGTGGGGAAATATGGTGGTTCCGCCGGGGTACTACGTAATTTTTTCTGCGGGGTATTACCCCCACGACATTGGGTCAAAACGAGGATTAATTCTTACCCCTCCTGCGCGTCGGTGTCGTGAGCCCTAACAACGTGCCCAAAACAAAATACGGGCGTGCTCGGCATGGGCTGGGGGTACCTTGCCAGCTCGTTAGACTTGAATTCAGAGCCGGTTGGTGTACGTGGGAACGCCCTCCGCGGGCGTGTTTTGCCTATATATTATAATGATTGCCTCGAAAGAGGCCACAAGCCCGGTGACTAACTGGGTTCAAGTGTTGGGATCGTATTTGCAGTACTTGGGAGGAGTATCTTGGATGGAAAACCAAGCATACCTTAGATGGAAACCAGGGGTTTTCGGCTTTTCGTAGCGGGCACGAGCTTGCCTCTCAGTGTCCACCGTGCACGAAAGGGATGAAGCTGTTCTTCTTCTACCTTCAAGCAAACATCACACGTGAGTACCAACGTTTACCGGCTTAATAGGGAAACCTGTTCAGGGATGCAAAGTATCCCGACCTCAAATCATAACAAGTGGCGTCTTCAGCCCGTTAGTAGGACTTTTTTTTACTTTCGTCGACACGAGTTTCTTATCACTGTCGCTTTTCGCTTTGCTTTCCTAGAGTAAGTGTGCCCAGCATACTACACGCTGGAGATTCATGAGGTGGGAGGGTCTGCTTCCCCTCATGGTGGTCGAGCCACTAAGGCCCAGAGCCCCTCAGTGCCCCACCGCCCTAGGCTCGTACCTCCATATTACTCAGATCACCGGGGGTATACACCCCCCTTCGACCACTTCTCTTTTTTCTCCAAATGTATGCTTCTGCTCCACCACTTCTTGGAGCCCGTCCTGTGACCACGCACTCAATAATTTAACTATTTTGGACAAACCGTAGTTTCCTCCGATGATTTTTTCGCTCCACTAGCCACCAGTACTTAAAGCCTGTCCAGTGACTACGCGGACTCAATTTTCGGGCCTGAATTAATGTTAAAGCATATTATTTTCAGTATCATATCACAGGGGAGTGCGTGACAAACGAACCCGGACACCATCCTTCGTACCCGTTTTCGAGCCCCACATAGATACGGGGACGTATTGAAAGAAAATTGTCATATGGGGGTATACCCCTCGATATTTTAGCCAATCGGGAGTATAGATGAAATTCGCCCGTGGGAGGCGTTCCCAAGTTCCCCAACCGGCTCCGGAAACATCCCCGAGAAACTGGGAAGATGCCCCTCAGGCCAGGCCTAGCACGCTCGTGTTTTATTTCTTTTTCACGAGCACGTTGTTGGGACTAATGCCACGGCCGCACAGGAAGGGTCCAACGAATTCCCCCATTTGACCAAGTATTGCGGGGGTTTTCCCCGAAAGTCAACTAAATTTATGTAGTACCCCCGAGTGACCACCATCTCAATCCCCTTTGACCGAGTGCACCACCCCGCGATGACCACTTGCCACAGCCCGAAATCAAATATAAACATCTGTACACGTCACCCTATTCAGTAGCCCGAACGGCCCAAAGTGGAACATCCAGCAGTTGCGAGTAGTCTCCTTTTCGAATGACCTCAAGCTCGGACGGGTACCCAGCGAGGACGATCGAAAGGGTCTCGCGTAGCTCACAGAAAAACACACATATGTATATTATTTAGAATAATAGGCAGTGACAGATGCCTTCACAATATCGTACCAGCACACAGAAGTGGCGAAACATAATTCCCACCATTAATGCCGACGGGCTCTTTTGGCCACATTATAAAAGCCATAATCTATATATAACTCCTCAGTAGTCTACGATAGATCCATGTCGATTTCCGATCACAACCAATAGTCTCCGTGATCGGAATCAAGGCACAACGTCACGTCTCCCACACAGAGTCCCTCTCTTGTCGGAAACATGTAAAATCATCCACCAGAAGTCTATCAAAAACCCACAGGACTTCCACGGTCCTCCTGCAGAGACCTCTCATCTCAAAATCACAAAATCCACTCGAAAACCAGGCCTCCTCAAGAAAATATTTCACAGAATTCACCAGAAAATCCAGTCATCCTTCAGGAAACTATACCACAAAATTCACAAGAAAACCAAGTCCTCCAGAAAACTGTATACCACATTCACCAGAAATTCCAGTCATTTTTCAGGAGACTCATACTACAAAACTCACCAGAAAATCCAGTCATCCTTCAGGAGACCAGATCACAAAATTCACCATATTCGAATCCTCCAGAAAGCACAAAAAATCCAGAAAAATCCAGTCCTCCAGATGAGTATTATCACAATTTTTACCAGGAGAATTCCGGTGGTAACGGAAATCCGATGTGTAGAGGGGCTTTGTGAGGAAGTCTGCACGTTGTTACCCGGACTCTAAGTGGGCAATATCGAACTCTCCCCGTAGTACAAGCTCCCTCAGGAAATAATGCCTTACATCAATGTGCTTCGAGTTTGAGGTGCACACCGGATTCTCCGCCAACTGACCCCCTCTAGTTGTTCTCGAAAGCCCTGATAGATGGTGAGTTAAAGCCCGGGAAAATAAAACTTCACACATACCGCACGAAAACCGCCTCCTTCATTGTGTCTACCATATCTACATATTCTGCCTCGGTGGTCGAAAGCGTGACACATTTCTGCGTCCTCGAGAACCAGCACACGCAGGCACCTGCGCATGTGATGACTCCACCCGAGACGGACCTCCTGCCTGTAGCTTCGCTGGCATAGTTCGACTTAGCAAACGCTTCCAGCTCAAAATGAAAAGTAGTACCGAAACCACTACAGCAGTACAAGGCACGTACTCGAAACTACCGATCGTTGCTCTCCAGTGCTTCTCTTTCGGCGAGCACGTATACTTAGCCACCGCTCGGGCAGAGTTCGAAATATTCGGTCGCGTTTGGTTTGCAAGCCACGGCAAGCACCCAGCTGACTCACGAAATGGCCAGTCGCCATCAGGTTCAGTAACGTCAAACTCTTCGAGCTCTAGGAGCGGAGTCATCCTACTCGAGTTGACATTTAATCTTGCAGCTGTGCTTTCAGCGAATGATTGCTGAAAAACCGTCGACTTACCAGTCTCCCAGTCCCTAGAAAAGCGGCATCCAGTTACCACCTCAACTCTACAGGGGCAAGTCGATTCAAGTCATCGCATGACTGGTCACACCTGTCCTTCCGCTCCGCCGCAAATATATCACCCGCATGCACTACTCTTACTATGGGAACAGACTCCAACTCGATCAAACGAATGACACAAGCATCCGCGGGGCACTGCTCAAATCCAAGACTCTTCATGTGCATCAATCGAGAGATTGTGCCACAATCTCGACGCTTGCTTTAAGCCGTGGAGACTGGGGTTCAATCGTACCATCTTACCGCACAATTCACCGCAACCCTGAGGTAGACGCAAACAAATATCCTCATCCAGATTCGACTAGACGAATGCCTGCCTGGCATCGAAGGGGCATAAATTCGAATCCAACTCGCACGCAGTACCAGCCAACGAACGGAAACAAAACGCTGCTGGCGTCGGAGCAAACGATAAAAAAAACAGTACACTCATGTTGTTCAAAACCCCTCGCCACCAGTCTCGTCTTCATCCTAACCCCCTCGCCGCGCTTGTTGGTCTTTCACGTGTACACCCACTTCGCCGATATAACGTTCAAGCCCCTTGATTACTACGAGTCTACATAGGCCCTCGCCTCTGCCAGGCCTTGAAACTTCTCCCCCATCGCCAGTACCCATAGATGGGAGTACTCATCCGCGCAGGCCTCACCGTACAAATTCGGCGTCTAGAGTTCACCTGCCCGGCGAGTGGGCATGGGAGGGTTTTGGTGTGGTGCGTTTCGGTGAAAAAGTGCGTGACCTATTCCTTCCCGAGCCGCCATCAACGACAGCAGCCCATGCTCCTAGCCTCCGTGGCTGCGGGCGGTCTTCTCCCTCGTACGGCCCCTTTGCACATCACCGTCCTCCGGGCCCAAGTTGTAGGATCCCAGTTCCCGCGCAGCACGCGCCGACATCTGCGACTGTTCCGGCGGCTGTGGCTGCGGCCGAGGTTGAAGCGGCGACGACGGTGGTGGCGGCGACAACAGCTGCAGTTGCGGCGACGACGCAGACCCCAAGCATAGATCATCCGGGAGGCCCTGCACCCCCGAGGCCGGCGACAGCGGTGGTGGCGTCGAGGAAACCCCCTCCGCCACCGCCGGCTGCAAACCAACCAAGGGCTTCCTCCCGTGTTTTCAAGTAACGTCGAGAGTGTCGGACTTGAAGCCAGAATATAGCAGGACCTTGCAGGGGTCCTGGGAGTGGTTGCTGCCGCTGCTCAGGTAAAAACACAGCCCCGCCTTCGGCTCCGATTTCATGGTCCGCCTCACGTAGTGGAACCCCGGCTTCAGGAATGGGACCACCCGCGCAAACGGCGCTCTGCTGTAGATATTCTGGAACGGGGAGAACATGTCCGGCTTGTCCTTCACCCTCGCTACCATGTTGGTGACGTCGCTGGCGTGTTGGCACGCCTCCGCCCATAGGGCCCCGTTGGCGGCAAATTCTCGCTGTCGAACAAGCGCTTAGCTTTCAGGCAGGACGCCATCGCAAGCTCAAACGTGCATGCAATGCGTCGCTCAACCACGCCATCGTGCTTTGGAGAGGCAACGGGCGTGCACTCTCGACAGATACCGTGACTGTTGAGCAAGGCCCTCAACCCGGCGTTGAGAAGCTCGATACCATTGTTCGAAGGGACGCACCCCACGACGGACGGGCAGCCATCAGCACAGATGTCGGCCAGGAATCTAGTGAGCACCGGTGCCACGTCAGACTTTCTTCTTCAGGAAGTACGACCAGCCTAGTCGCGAGAAGTCGTCCACTACCATCATCAAGTACACCGCCCCGCGAGCAGACGGGGGCCTTTGCCCGGAGAGGTCCACGCACACACGCTGCAGGGGCTTCGTTAAGCGGCACTCGGTCGACCATCGCACAACCCTCCTTCTACCCTTAGCCTCAGAACAATCAGCGCACGACACTTATTCCCCAGTCATTTTCACACCCAACTGGCGTGCAGTCTCTCGCAAAGTCACCTCATGAGAGTGGGCCAGGGCAACATGGAGATCGTTGTTATCGATTTTCTACATGTTACCCGAGAACAAAACAGCGGCTGCGATAAACGTGTTAGGCTTCACTCTGGCGGCGTTCACACCCGAGCCCCAGACCCCACGAGCAAAAACCAAACGACCACCCATAAGGTGCACACCAGCACAATCCATCGTTGCGCTATATTTGAACGTCACCTCGAACACTGGAGACAAGTAGAATTTGAAACCAGGGACATATCCAACGTTTATTAAGAGCACGTTCGAATCTCCCCCGGCACTGTGCATCACCATGCTTGCCAACACACTCTACCTCCATCGACCTCATGTTACCTACCAACAGGGTACCCATACCTATAAGGGCGGGGGCTTTTACACTCAAACATAAGAGTAGGATCACCGGTCACATGGTAAGTTGCACCGGAATCCGTAACCCACACTTGACTCCCACCGAATCCATCAACATCAGACTTGAAACCAAACTCGCAGTCACTCTTGCCTGGGTGCGCAAATCGCGCGGTGAGGAGGTGGGCGTCGAACATAGGAATACCTGAGCCATAACTCTCAGGCTTGGGGAGAGAACTGGTCGGGAGAACAGCAGGTGGGACAGCAACGGGGGCACCGCTCGGGGTATAAACACCACGGCCGTCACAGATCAAGGTATACCCCCCGTAGTACATTGACGTGGGGGGAAGAGGGCGGGCGATGTTCACGTGTGCTTGCGCTTGATGCTCGTACGGGCACTGCGCAATGAAATGGCCCGGCTGGTTGCAACGAAAACACAGTGGGGGGCCCGTCGGTGCACCCCCCTGCCATGGAGCCCAGCTCGCCATCATCAGTAGCGGTGGCGGCTGCGACAGCCTCCCTGGCGGCGGCTGAGTAGGGACCCAGCTCATCTGAGGCACCTGCCCCCTCGTGCCGAACGGGTCGAAACCTGTATCGTCCCAAACATAACGGTTGGACGCGGCATTCTAGCGCCATTGAGGTCCTTGGGAGCCCCCCGGCGCCGGCTTGCCGCCCCCGCGACCGCTTTGTTGCTGCTGCTGCTATCGTGGCTGCTGCTGCTGCTGCTACTGTTGTTGCTGCTGCATTCAGAGTTGCTGCTGCTGCGAGCCCTTGGATGTTCCGCCCCCCTTCCGTCCTATCCTGTTCCCATATTTGCCTAACTCAATCACTGCTTGATAGGGGGAGAGAGGGGTGGATAGGGAAGTGCTGAGAGACACACGTTTTTACATCATATAGAATAAACGGCATGCATCTCCGTGCGTTTATGTTTCAGCCATCATGCTACCCTTCAGGCGTATCTGGTACGAGGTACCACTTATCGACTTCCGTTGAGTACTTGGGTCGTAGACACACAGCGGTATGAACAACGAAAACTTAACATGAGGTATCACTCGTCGTTTTTCGTCAATAATAACATACAATACAGATGCTTGTACCAGGTATAGCTTGACATGGTGGTGCTTCGCTTGCCGAGCAACGCAATGGACATGACGGTGCTACGCTGGACAAGCTACGTGGTACAAAATATAGAGCATCAGCGCATACCGGTCGTCCGTGCCCAGCACAACTTCAGCGCGACTCGACTCAGCGCCAACTTTGCACACTTGACTTCGATACTGCGTCCTTACCCGAATTCTCAGTCACTACCCGGATTATCTTGCGCTATGGTATGTATGATGCGTATATAATACAAACAAAAAAAATGAAGAACCACCAGCACTACTCGTACATCACAGACATGCAAGAAAACACACAGAACGCAAGTCATCATGACATATCTACGACAGATTACATCAAAACAGTGAACAGCGATGCGCACCACGAGAATTGGAGGCAGGCCAACGAAACCTGTTTTAATCTGGTATAAAAAGAGGGAAGCCTTCTCCACCCTAGTTCCAGCGCCCTGCAGCGTCCGCATCCATGTTCGTCCCGCCACCACATCGCTGCTCCACTCGCACGACCAGCCTCCTGCTCTTCTTAACCCCGCCCACCTCCTCCACCTCCTCCACTGTCTCCACCTCTTCCACCCCGTCCACCCCATCTTGAACTGGCTGTTGCTCGCCAAGGTTGAAACCTCCAGCGCTAACCGAGCCCTCCTGACTCTGCTGCTGCTGTTGCTGTTGTTTTTCGGTGCGATCGTCGCACGCGCGTATCGGTTCACTTATTCCTTCTGCTTGTGCAGACATGGCTGCTGAGGCTGCTGTTGCCGTTGCGGCTGCGGCTCGTCCCTGGCGCCATTGCTCCTCCCTTGCACCTTCACCTCGTCTTCTATCACTTCACCACCTTCCACCTTCACCTCACTAAAAACTTCAACGCCTTGCACCTCCATTTCTGCCTCGTGTTCCGTCGGGTTCGGCCGTGCAGTCGGCAACTGTGGTAGCGGCTAACGTTGCTGCTGCTCGCCTGCGATGCATCTGCCTCCAGCTGGAAGGGGGTCTACCAGTGTCGGCTCACGTCTGGCCGAGCTGGGGTGACTGCTGCAGAGGGTATACCTCCTCTTGCCTCTGCTATATCGTCAGCTGCGTAGACGGAATTTGAAAATCCCCTTCGTTGAGTCGGGCCCGTGCGCTCGTGAACATGACAGCCCTGCCGTTCCACGCGGTCCAAGCTTCTTCGCCTTCGCCGGCCACGATGTGGCGCACCAGAACAAGTCTCTCTATATACAGCCTATCCGCGATTCCCATCAGCTGCACCGTCTTCCATCTTTCCACCCTCAAAAACGCTTCTCGAGGCCCGGGCTACCTCCTCGCTGGTCTCTCGTATCAAATCACCATAATTACCATCACCACGCAAATTATTCAAGAACGTCCAACCCGCACTGGGCTGACCGATAACTGCACAAGACAGAGACCTCTACTGTATCACGCTGGCGTGTTGAAATGACCTCAAGATCGGACCGGTATCCGGCGAGGACGATCGAGAGGAGCTCACGTAGCTCGCAGGAGGACACACAGATGTATATTACGCATACAATAAGAGGATTTCTTCGTGCAAAAAGACAAAATGAAGATCGATGTCTCGCCAAAAAAAGGACTTATCGAGGTTACGCCGCTGAAAAAACAATAACTTCTACCATGTCGACAATTTCTCACGAAATGTGCTATTAGAGCCTGTTTGTTTTCGGCGTGAGGATAACAGCCGCGACCAGACCATACCCGGGCCATCCCCATTTCCCAACCTTCGCATCCCTCATCTGGGGCACTGAAAGCAATCCACAGCAGCAGCAGCAGCAGCAGTGTATCACGACGACAATACCGCTTCAACGTGTGGCCGGCCGGCACTGCAGGAGATACTGCTTTCTGTTCGTGTGAGACCCATCTACATCTCTGCGCTGATCGCCTGCTGAGTTTCTCGTCGACGAGTAGAATTATGTCCTCGGGTGCACGCAGCAAGGGGCACGCGACTACACCGACAGCGAGCCCAAGACTTTCCCTTCGCACGCGCACCCCGCCGAGCCGAGACCATGTTGAAGGCCATGGGTTGCCGTAGCATGCCGGACTGGGTGGGTTTGAGCCAGCCAGGGCGACCGGGAGCAACAGCAGTAGTTCTCCTCTTTGTCTGGACGATAGCTTTGGCTCGCTGGGACGCTTACCCGAGTTGGAATACAAAAGGTGGGGGAGCTAGC
>JBBMHQ010076776.1:0-12162 GCA_037834295.1 Postelsia palmaeformis
CCCCGACCACAAATCGACTGGATATTTTGTCATCAAGTTTAATATTTTTGAGTTGGATGAAAATGTGCTTCGTGTTCGTAGTTGCACGTACGCCAACGACGTCTATCAGGATGTAAACGTTGTCCTAGAAAAGTAACCTCGAGAACACTACTATTAATAGCACGAAAAAACAACCGACACCAACCCCACTCCCACCCCTGACCCCGAGCCCGACTACCACCGACCTTGCCCCCCCTCTCTCTCCCAGGCGAACAAGCGCATGGAAGCCGTGGACAAGATCCTGGAAGAGCTGTGCCGCTTCGGTCTCCGCCGCCGCGAGCCCATTCTCGCTTTCGGCGGCGGGGTGCTGCTGGACATTGTCGGAATGGCTGCTTCGCTGTACCGGAGGGGGGTACCCTTCGTCCGCGTGCCGACGACTCTGCTCTCGCTGGTCGATGCCTCTGTGGGGGTGAAGAACGGGGTGGACTACTGCTCGTGTTCTATGGGGCCGCAGAAAAACCGGGTGGGGACGTTCTATGCGCCCGTGGGTGCCCTCCTCGACAAGTCCTTCATCGCCTCTCAGGTTTGTTCTTTTGTTTGTTTCTGCCTTACTGGATTTCTTTGTTTTCGTTTTTTCTTGGCATTTTCGTGTTTGGAAAAATACGAAAGGCGATTCAGCTACTGCCTGCAGTAGTATGTCCTAGGTCTGGTGGTTTGGTTGGATAGACTATTTGGTCGAAACTAGGAGTTGCAAGATTGTCTACAAGTATCACACCAAGCTACTGTATAGCTACAATTATCACACCAATCTTGCCAAGGTAAGTCTTGAGTAAATTTTCGATCTCCCCGCTTTTTTTGTTTCCTCATACGTATATATGCGGGGTTCATGACCTCGTGAAGTTTTTTGTTTCGTCTTTGGTATACTCGCAGGAGGGTACGGGCCTTACAAAACTCAAATGCTGTCACCATCGTAGCACGCGTTCCTTCTGACCGCTTTGGACCGCTTTAGACTGCTTCAGACTGCTTTAGACTGCTTTGAACCGCTTTGGAACGCTTTTGAACCGCTTGTCATTCCTTGTTCAAAACGAAATTCGATAGATAAATTCACGGTTTTGTGCAAAATTGTCGATTTTTAGCTGATGTTGGCCAGATTCAGTCGTGAGTTTAGGGTGGGCACCCAATTTTTGCTCGGTTTTAGTGTAGGAGTCTCGGGTTTTTTTCCGCTCGGCTTCGCTCTATTCCTTCAGCCCTGGCGATCACGACCGAAGTCGTTTTAGTTTTCGATTCGTCGTATTTCAGCAAACAGTTGTAGGCCGATATGTTTTGGACAATTTACCCTGCACGGGCCATAATAACTAATAACTAATGACCAAATATGGTGTGTAAACATAGTGTAAAAATGGGAGGGTAGAGTAGTGTGTTGGTTCCATCGTCGGTTCTAAATACTAATATTATGTATTTCTGTGTATTACTATGTATTACTATGTATTACTATGTATTACTATGTATTACTACGGATGTATTACTACGTAAATGTATTACTACCTGGTACTGGTATGTATTACGTAATACTATGGCTTCCCGTGATGGTGATAGGAAGGGCGTACAGCACTGCCGGTACGGTGCCGGTACGGTAGACTTGTATACCCTGGTAAATATGATTCATAGTAGTACGAGCATCAATCGCACTGCGCGCGTGTAGTACAGCCACATCATTTTCCTGTAACTTGTCTCAGCAGCCTATGATAAATAGGAGCATCTGGTACGTAGCAGCCTATTTATAGTATGATAGCATGATATTCATAGTGTACCTGGTATATCATAGTGTATCAGTGTGCTGTGTGTGGTCGATGCAGTGATGTTATTGTTGTTAGCTTTAAAGGGCAGTATGAACCTAGGGGGCGACTACTGCTTTGCAGGTAGTGCTTCTGGCTCTGCCCGGGTCACTTACACAAGAGGTTACCATCCTTGTATTGTCAATAGCTACTTGCTTGCTCACCGGATGTCTTCTGAACGAGGGGGAAAGACATCCATTAGGCAGGCAGGCGTTAAAGCCGACGAGGTATGATGAGGGGACACTCACTACAGATCATGACGCTGCAACAGGGGATAGGGGATGCCATAACACTAGCCCACCCTGAACGGCCCTCTATGCAGATCCATAGAAAAATCAGGTAGAAACCAAACCCATCCGGAGAATTCGGAGAATGGAGCATAGATGCGGCGCTTCACAGCTCACTCCCACACCTCTAATTTGCAAGGCAGAAGGCGATTACATGTGTACACAGTGAATCAAGCAACATCAAGTCCGAAAATACGGGTAGGCGATTGCAGGCTAAACGAGCTAGAACTACCCGGACGCTGGACTGAAGAACAAAACTCGAGGAAGCATGTCGCTCGCGTAATCAGGAGCGACATCAGCTACAGTAAAGCTATTGGAGCAATGTACCATCAGTTGGCTCAAAAATACATGAGACCAAAACACGACGCCGGTGTTGAGTTTAACTTTGTCTCTACACTATCATCCATTCAATCGAGCTCCGAAGGGGGTCATGATTACCCTCTACAGGTACGAGTACTAGTCTATCCCTGTCTCTGCCCGGAAAGGTAACTACTTTTTGGGCACCTCTATCAATAGTCGATAGTCCAATTATATTCCCTTGAGAGTTGTACAAGTGCATGATGCCCTGGAAGGCACACGGCTTTGTGCGCCATGAGATGCGTGAGATACATCAGAAGCCTCCATTAGGCGACCTATCGGTTACGAACTTGTGTGAGTTTTTCCCTCTTCTTTTATCTGGGAATGTTGATGTTTCCGACTATTAATAGTTGGCATTGAAGCTCATGCTGCTTGCACATCGTACAATGGAAAATATGATGATGATGATGGTGATGATGGTGATAATGATACTAGTGTTTTGTAGTTTGGGTTGGGGCCGTTATTATATTATTGCTGGGGAGCTTTTTTTCCAGAATTTCAAAGTCTGGAAGTTATGAATGCTGTGTCAAGATACGGAGCCCTTTTGTCAAGATTTTGTTAAACTCTTTAGAAGAAAAACACCGGGGAAGTTTTATTTTACTATTTCGGGGGGAAATCATGGATACTCTGGACACAAAATCTCCGACAGTAACGGCCCTTGAAGAAAGAGATATTCAGTACAGCACATCATGGCGACAAGGTAGTTGGAGGGATTTTGTGATACTACTGTAAGTATGCGAAGTTTATTAGCGTAGTCTAGTAAGAACATGAGAACATAAGAACGTGCGCCTATCGTTGAGAGGGGCGCGTTCCTTTTCATGCTTATCATGTTTATGACTCTCTCACGTGAGGCGCGTGCTCTTTTCCCCTCTCGGGCCTTATCGTGGTGTGTTGCCTTACCCCAGTGTTTGCCTTATCATGATATTTTGCCTTCCGACGTTCTTGCCTCATCATATATAGGACGAGCGCAACATCATCAACGGACTCGGAGAGATAATGAAGCTGGCGCTCGTGAGGTCGACGGAGCTCTTCGGCTTGCTGGAACAGCACGGCCCTCGCTTGGTCCTACAGCGCTTCCAGGTCTCTATAGTCTCTATAGTATCCTTCTACGTGCATCGCTATCAATGCCCTATTGTATGTATTTGCCGTTGTATGTGTTTTTGTTGTTGGTTATAAGTATGTACCTGGTAGTGTACAAGCATCTGTGCATGGTGTTAGGCGCTGTGTGTGGGTTTCACGTACGAGTAGTTCACCCCCGCCTTCAGTTCAGTTCGATTCAAGTTGAATACAAAGCGTCAGCAAGGGGTACCTCGTTATGAAATTGTCGACGGGGTATGGCTCAGCCCGGATTAGCTTTAGTCCGCGCAGTAGGTACATTTTCGCCGGCATTGCAGTTGGCTCAGAAATTTTTCGTTTTTCATACTGTCAAGTTGCGGGTTTTGGGGACATGATAGGGCGATATGGTACTTACTTTCGATTGGCTTGATGCAAAGGGCCTGAAGACACAGTCCGTGCATCGACACCTTCTGATGGATAAAGTGGGTATGATAGGTACGATGTAATAAGCCAGGTAGATAGTACTGCTTGACGATCACTTGCCCCCGGGCGTTCAGAGCTTGGGCTGAAGAAATAGTCACTGCACTGGAGCCGAGGTGTAGGTAATCGTTCGCTCATGAACCCTTCCCCTCCCCGCTATTATTAATAGTATATTGGTTCGGTTATTGGCTTCAACAGTGCTCCTTCTTCCCTCCTTAACTCTCGTTGGTTCATGCGGTTTCCGTTGTTGTTCACTGCAGCAGCAGAACGGAATCCTCTCCCTAACCCTTTGGGTCGGTTCGGTGTCCCGTTTTATCGAAATGCGTGTGGACTCTATCTATAGTAACCCGGCAGGAAAACGTTCGTTGTGTTGCGACACTGCCCGGCAACGCAGGGTGTCGATGGTGTGGCGGACCGTGTCATCGAGCTGTCCGTTCAGATCATGCTTGAGGAGCTGGGCCCCAACCTATGGGAGCACAGGCTGGAGCGGTGAGTTTCGTGATTGGCTTGGTCGTTAGCCTCCTCGTGTGGAGCAAAAGGAAACACGATCTAGATTATCTACAGATAGATCATCTGCAGGCAGGTCATCTACAGCAGATCCTAACCTGCCGTTTGGATATGCTTTGCAAGATCTGTGCATAGGACAGATCAACTCAGGCAGCGTGTCCTATATAGATCATGCAGATTTTACGGCTCTCACCCGGTAAAACAAGCA
This sequence comes from Postelsia palmaeformis, assembly GCA_037834295.1. Taxonomy (NCBI): domain Eukaryota; class Phaeophyceae; order Laminariales; family Laminariaceae; genus Postelsia; species Postelsia palmaeformis. Next base: position 4,710 of record JBBMHQ010076776.1, read on the forward strand.
AGGTGATACAGATCATACGTATCTATCTTCCCTGAAATATATATATATATATATATATAATCAACTGTGGGAATGATCTGTAGATGATCTTTCAATGATCTAACCGATGAATGTAATATTTTCACTACTCTACTGCAAACATTATCTCACACTGACTCCAAGCAATCGCGCCGAAAACTTTGTTGCAGTTCTAAATATCACACTATCAATAGCTTGGAAGCAAATGCCCTTGTCCTTGTCGAACCTGACATATGCCCGTCGTTTTGAAAGTAAAATTGCTAAAGCAACGTCAGCTGTGAGTTCGAGCGGTGGAGTGATTGATACTCAGCTTTCCAAGCTTGCATAATACGTCGGCCTGGTTTTGTGCTTTTGTTCTTCTCCATTTGTCGTCTCTCTTTTCGCGGAAAATCGTCATCACGACTCGCTCTACTGTCTGTCTGTCTGTTTGTTTGTTTTTCGTCGAAAGCTGCGTGGACTATGGACACACTTTCAGCAAGATAATTGAAATGGTGCCGGGTGCCGACATCATGCACGGCGAGGCAGTCAACGTCGACGGCTTCCTTTGCCTTGTCATCGCCAAGCGCCGCGGGATGATCTCCGAGTCGGTGCTCAACCGGGTGTTCGGGGTGATGAAAAGTATCGGCCTGCCTACCATACACGAGGGCGTGGAGCTCGCGCTTATGGTCAAGGTTAGTCACTCGTATAGCTTACCAGGTACACTATTAATCTTACTGTACAGGTATACCTGGTATGCGATTTTGTAGTTTCGTTCGCCGTTGGATGAGACAAAGTGCTGTCTGAGCTTCGTCGTGGATCGTTCGTAAGTACTTCTAGCCAGAACGAGAAGAAGACGAAGAACAAGCGGGGAGGGGGGGGAGCGCGCGGGGAGGGGGGGGGGGCTACTTCCGGCTTATAATATACACCGATCATGAATATTTTGGCTTGTTATTCGCCTAGTGTAGGCTATTGATACTTCATATGGTTTAGAATACCACCATTGTGGCCCGAGGTACCTTATGCCGGAAATGGCTGTTATGGCAGGTGGCTTATTTTTTCTTATTAATATTATTGTATTCTCCGACGGGTTAGCTTGGTTTAGATAATACTTTAACTGAATCTCAACACACTTTCACATATATGACACGTGTCGTGTGTATCGAGCTTTGTTTTTCGCGCCGTGAGGGTGTCGTGGGACCAGCTATATTAGCTGTTAATAGTTAGTAGTGAAGAGTTACGACGCACTCGTATGATAGTGATGAATATTCTTGACAGGATTGTAAGTGTGCAGCGTATTCACTGAACGTATAATTCATCGTTGTGTCTTGTGTTTTGTTTGTCTTTTGGGTCCCGTCGGTTGTTAGTGGCCGGTTTCCTTTTCCTTGCCGACTGGCGAGCGCTTGTTGCTCATGCCTTTTATTGACCGGACCTTCTCCCCGTGCTTACCTTGCTCGCCTTGCTTGCCTCGCTTGCCTTGCTTACCTTGCTGGCCTTGCCTGCCTTGCTGGCCTTGCTTGCCTTGCTTGCCTTGCTTGCCTTGCTTGCCTTGCTTGCCTTGCTTGCCTTGCTTGCCTTGCTTGCCTTGCTTGTCTTGCTTGCCCTGCTTGTCTTTCTTGCCTCGCTTGCCTTACTTGTCTTGGTTTGACAGGGCCTGGCGGATGCCGTGGAACACCGCCACGGAAAGCAGCGCGTGCCGCTCCTGAAGAACGGGATCGGCCACTCAGTTTGCGTGAACGACATCGATGCCGACGAGCTTACGGGCGCCATAGCCGAAGCCTGGGCCCTCCACGACGACTCCGACTCTGACGAAACGACCACGTAGTGTGCGCGATGTGCAAAGCGCAGGCGCCAACATAGAGCGAGGAGTGTGGTAATCTCTCTCTCTAAGGTGCCTGGCGGTGTTTGGCGGTGTCTGGCGTGTGGTGTGTGGCCACGCAATATTTTCCGGCGTTCGGTATGCACTCGCGACATGGTAAGGGTGGTGCCGGCTTCGGTCTCATACTATATTATAGTCTAAACTCATAAGAATATAATGCTGCGCCTGGTGGGTACGTCGAGGAGACCTTACCCTGAAGACCTATCTATCATAGCGATAACTATCATAGCGATACTCTTGGTCTAAAGGCATTATGCCCTCACGTAACGCTCCGCACTGGATTTTGGTGTACAAATGGTGGAAGGGGTGGTCCCCCCTGGGGGCCCCTGGGGTGGGGATTGGTTGCATTCGTAGTGGGCCGGTCGTTGGTGGAGGATTTTGAGAGTAAAGTTAAGATCGTTTAGGCACGGGTTTGGGTACGATCGTCGTACTTCGTCGCACGGAAATATAGGGAGAGGGAGAGCGAGAGAGAGGTAGAGAAGTGTAGCAGTATCCAGAGAAGTTGCAGTAGTTTTAGACGCCGTCCATGTTTTCTGGAAACCCTTGGTAGTTCTTAGGCACCACCGTTGGTTGATGTTGTTGTCTGTTTGGATCGAAATGTAGAAAGGCTGACTGTCGCCACCCCGCACAAGCATGTGCAATGCATCGGGTGGAAACTCGCACGATGCCTTGGTCTTTGCTCAGTAGCGGGCTTTGGTTTGTTTGTTTGGGGCTGCGAGGCTGCGTATTGCATTCGTTCCCTTGCGCTCTACTTTCGTTTTTGAGGGTGCCAACCCTTAGTTATTTGTTTATGGTTCATTTTTAATCTTAATGGGAAATGTGCGCATCAGTTGTCCGGCCCGTGCCACAGGCGGCGCATTGGCTATTAATAGCTAGTGTCCGATATAAATTTATCCAAAAGTCATAATGTCATGATGACCTGGTAGCATACATCCAGTCCAGGCATGATTTTTTGTTGCTGGTTGGCATCCTTCTCGAACAAGCTTGATATAATGCTACGCGGTCGGTCGTTTGCCCGTTTTGTTTTGCGGAGCGCGCTTGGCGCGGAGGTTTTCCCAGAGCGAGCTCCCCCTGCTTCGGAGCAGGAGGCCTCCTCCAGTCCAATCCTTACCTCTGCTGTAAATCCTTGCCTCTGCTGTACATTGTTACAAGGAGCATCATTGTTGGCAGGGAAAAAACAAGTAACATCATTGTCAAACTTCGGATTGACACCGAGCTAAATACTTGGATCCAAGAAGGATGGGCCAACTGCAAGCGTTTGGTACCCGTCTCGTCTCAAGCGGAACCCCTGTTGTCGTGATATTCGACGCCTCCCAAAGACTTTGTAGTCGCGTTTGCAATCGCATGACATAGTTTCGAGGAGGACGGGGGGCACACTTGAGAAGGTTCTGTCACCCCGTGTGCAAAGTCACCCAACCCGTTCCCTACGTAACCGAGGCGGATCTCACAAGTGTAGTATGCGCAGGCGGAGAACACGTGAAGTCCCTTCATGCTACATTAACCCAAACGGGACCGAGAGGTATAGATATCAACACTATACCAGGTGCGGTCAGTTTTTTCAGCGGTGTTATCAACGGTTTTATCAACCGCCGAGTGAGAGATTATTGGCACGGACACTGGATGTGCTGGATGTCGATGGATACGAACAACGGTCTAATGTGAAAAACACGCGCACATCATGCGGCGTGTGTATCGGAGGTGTCCTTGCCTTGTAGCTTTCAATAGGGTACATACACCCTCTGCCTCAATATCCCGGACTGCTTCCTGGGACCAACGCTGTCATTGTCGCTTTTCCTTCTGTAGTACCTGGTAGTTGTTTTTGTACCCTTCATTGGCTTTGGCCTTATGTTAACATTTCTGTGACCTTGCCTTGAGCCTCACGTTAACCTTCGCCTGCCTGCAGCTTCACATCAACATTACCTTCGATTTAGCCTCATGCTAACCTCGCCTCAGCTCGATCTTTACGTTAACTTTGGCCGAGGTTTGAGCCATATATTGATATTTCCTCTCCTTACCTGTAGACTCATATTGACATTATCTTAGATTGAGCCTTATGATAACCTCACTCTGACTTCATAGCCTCGTTTTGACCGTACCTTAGCTTTAGCTTCGCACTAACCTTGACTTAGTTCTAGCCTCACGTTGAACTTGCCTTACCCTTGGCCTCACATCAAACTTAGTTCGGGTTCAGCATCACGTTGAGCTTATACCTTACCTTTAGCTTGACATTAACTTCACCTTAGCTCTAGCCTTGTGTTAAGCTTACCTTAGCTTCAGCCTCGCGTTAGCTTCTCGTTAACCATGTCTTGGCTATAGCTTTGATGCTAACATTTCTTTCCCTTCCCTTTAGCCTCACATTCACCTGACTCTAGCTTTACGTTCATACTGTATTACCATATTTTTGACCTTATTTTTCCTCACCTTCATATTATATAACCTAACCGTAAGGGATGTATTGTGGCGGCGGCACGGTTTTGTGGCGAGACGGCGCATGCTCTAGTAGGGGCGTTTCCATGGGCCTGCCATTGGTCTTACATGGGACACTTACAACATGGGACATCGGCGGTGCTTCCGTGGGGCTTGTGAGCTTCGGCATGGGATACACAGGTGGTGTAACGGCATCACCTGTAGGCAGGCGTAATAGTTTCGTGGTTGAGCAGTGTCCCCGCAGACAGTTGTCAACGAGTCCCTCACTGTACGAGGATCTTCGGGAACCTCGCCCTTCCTCGTCAGGCGGCATAAGGACGAGGTACTGAGCCGTTACCAGTAAACAAAAGCATGTGACAGGCTTGACGGCGCCGCCAGAACCAACATAACTGAACACGTATTTGGTTATCAGCGCTATTATACGGTTGGGACTATACTTCAAGTATAAGTGAAACGCGATAAAAAATAATATGTATAAACAAACGACAACTTATCGTTTGGGCACCGGAAGAAAAAAAACGTGAGGGTTTGTAGGAGGGAGAGATCGCTCGTGGGGGGGCAACAGGAGGAGTTCCCAAGAATCATGCCGAAATTTCGCTCAAGAAATAAACAAGTGACTTTAAGGGCTTTTGGTTTTAAGGATCACAGGGGGCGGTAGCCCTGGTAATATAGTGATTATGACTATCCTTCAATGCTGCTAACACGGGGGATAATAGTAAAAAATACCAAATGTTGTTGGGTAAAATAGCAAAATATATAGGTTTTGTGAATATACCGTATTCTTTGTTTTATATCGCCCCCCGTAATAATAGCGTTAATTTCGAGAATTGAGAGCCCACCTTGGCGAGAATTTCTGTTTTCGTAACAACGACAAAATAATCAACTGCTGAGAGCGCGAAGCGTAGGTAGCAGTCATTGCCATTAGACGCGAGTTGACGAGGGAAGAAAGGGATGAGTTATTTTTGAGATGAAAGTGCAAGGCACGAACCGCAGTGAGGAGGCAGTGTGGCCCTGGATCTGAGCTGTCACAGGGAGGGAGGGAGGGAGAAAAGAGAAAAGAAGGACGGAGATACCAAACGCGAAGAAAGAAGGAAAGGAGTATTCAGCATGTAGCCGAAAGGAATAACAAACGTACGAGTTTAAAGGACGCGGAACTCAGCAAACGATTCATCATTATGTAGAACCGAGTAGATGATGCAGCTGACTTCACCATAGCCCTGCGAGAGGCAAAACATCAAACAAAACAACGGGTTGGTTCCCTCGGCAGTCCCCGATCGAATCAGGACCCTTGATGGGTACAGTATGTGAATTGTGTAAAAGCAATGTCAACAGAACAAATGTTTCGTTGTATATCCTTCGAATCCTGTTGCTTTATTCTCTGCGACGTTGGGGAGGGGCTCCACTGCCATGGTTTGGAACCCGCGGCACTGGTCGCTGCCCCTTGTCTCCTACAATGATGCCAGCACCGAATAGCTATCTCTCTCCGGCCAACAGGCCGGGGGTCTAAGACACGCAATCATCGTGAGATCAGATAAGACGATGTCAGCTTACTACCACGAGTAGGGGGGATTTCTGGCAGTGTCGGATAACTCAACACCAACCCCACCATGAGAGCGATGGCACCACCGCCTGCTCCTGCCCCGGAACACCCCCCCCCCCGGCATCATCGTGTGTGCGCACAATAACCAACGTCTGTTGAGCCTGGTCACAGTTGTGGCCTCGAAAGCAAACCTTGATGCTGGTGGCTTGATACCACAGCAACGAACTCCACTGCCGCCCCCCCGCGTACAGCGCTACACCCCCCCTCGTCTATCTCATTCATAAAAAAATGACACCGGCTCCTCTTGTAGTTCGCAGATAATGTATCGTGGGAACCAACCAGGCTCGTACAGTTATATGCGTCTGCTGCCCCATTCCCTTACTATGGAATCTACTGTAGCAAACCTCGCTTCCTGAGCCCCCCCAACCAGCTTTGTGCCCATGCGTTCCGGCGTGAACAGGGCTGGCCTGTGGTGGAATGCATGAAACACAGCATAGGTGGCAACTATACTACAAACCCGAGGTCTTATCAACAGAAGAGTCGCTCATGCAGGCCCACACGCAGGATTACGCCGCCACGGGAAAGACAAATAAAGCAACGTGTCGTATGGACCCCCGAAAAAAAAACATATTAGCTGAGACTAAAACGGGCCATTGCTGAAACGAACGGAAGAATGATCCGTATTCAGAGGGGGGCGAGTTTCACACGACAAGGCACCCTAAGGTAAGGTAAGACCGGCCGGCCCCAGGGGATGGGACGCCGCACACCGAACCTACGCCAGAATACACGCGAACCACTACCGCTGTGATATACGGTATGGCTTCTCGTAAAGCATTCGCATAGCCTGCCAAAGACACCTGAACCTCTAGTCCATTCACCACGTGAAGGATGATTCTGCGATAGGCCAAGTGTTGCACGTACCCAGTTTTTAACTGGGTCACGGATCATCTCGTCTGATAAAAGCAGATGCGGCTTTCTCGCACGAGGCAACCACTATTCTAACGTCCTTCCTAACCGACGAACAAGCGCTATTTCCGAGAGGGGCATCAAAAGGACCCTCGGGCCACGAACACCGTTTTGGAGGAGGTTGGCTGTCTTCTCTCGCTGCTGCATGCCGACGAACACAACTAGCACGTAAAATAATACGGTAAACATCCTTACCGCGCCACCACAAGCACCACGGAAAAAAAACAAATTGAACCTCGTAGTACGTAATAAATTGGTGTATGGCGCCCCCTGAAAAATACATACACCTAACCACGGCAACCTCTTCACAATATACCTTCGCTGTGACGAATGGAAGGTATGCTTTGTACGCGGAGGGGTCGATTTTCACACGACAAGGAAAAGCCGGCCGGCCCAAGGGCGAGAGACGCCGCATATCGAGCCCACGTCAGAGTGAAACCAAAGCACTACTGCTGAAGGTACAGCCTTTCTTTGAAGTGTTCGCAGGAGTCCGCCCGAAGGCACTCGAACCTCTGCCTATAAACCCACCACGTGAATTGTGATTCCACAGTATAGTCGGCACTAGTTACCTGGTAGCCTGTTTGGATCCTTATGCCCAGTGCAAACATATGTAGCTCTCCCGTGCGAATAAGCCAGTCTCCTCACGT
>JBBMHQ010076787.1:0-12162 GCA_037834295.1 Postelsia palmaeformis
CTTCCCCCACCCCCCCCCCCCCCCCCCCCCCCCCCGCTTCAGAGGCGTTCTATTTTGACTGGCGAGCCGGACAAGGTGACGGTGCAAATGACCGCTCCCCGCCCGCTCACGACGGGCGACGTTATGTTCGCGGTGGGAAAGCTCGGGAGGGCGGCCGGCTTCGAGCCGATGGTGGGCAAGATTAGCGTTGCGAAGGACCCCACGTCCGCGGTGTTCGACATGTCGGCCAAGGCGGCCGCGCAGCTCGTCAACTTCAGTAAGGAGCAGAACCTGGAGAGCATCGTCTTCTCCCTCTGCACCGTGCTCCCCACTCTGCAGGCCATCAACGGAATGGTGACAATGGCGGGGGGGGGGGGGGGTCAGGGTGCACTCGTGCCAGGCATTACCGTAGTTTTTTCACGAAAGATTCTCGCATACCTACAAAGCCGGGACGGGGTCTGGGAGGAGGGTGTGTGGGGATTTCTATCTTGTTTTTTTTACGGCGGAGTTTGGCCTGTGGCTTGCGGTCGTACCGGACAGCTGTGTGTATAGACCTGCGAGAGCGAGCGATCAATTGCAGCAAATATGATGCGATTGTTGACGGTCTAAATTGGACACGTCAAGGCCTTGTTTACTTGATGTATCAATTTTAGTGTGGGGAGCGTGTTGGCTGATGCCCTTGATGGCTGACCGTCAAGCGGGCAAGAGTGCCTCCAACCATTGCACCGCATTTGAGAGCAGTGACGAGCGCCACGTCACGTCAGTTGGTCTCGGTTTTTTTTTCCAAGCGAGCATGCGGGGTGGGCACACGAGTACAGAAGCAAGCGCAACGAGGGGTGGAGAATATTTTGTGACGGTTGAGCTTTCACCTGCCGATAGGCTCGTCCACAGGTCACCGTTGACGGTTACATGTGTATCCCAGGAATGTAGCCCTTCGTGATGTCTCTGACGATATCGGCCTATGTGAAGTGTGTACTGGTACATATGCAGCGACAAACAGTATTCGATGCGTGAGGCGAGCTTTTTCTGACTCGACAGCAAGCATCATGCTCTCTGTCCTGAAGTGGTGTTTTGCTCTACCCCTGGTACTGGTACTACCGTTCAAGCGCATCGTCACTGATAGTGCTCTAAATAGTCCCCATAGTTGATAGCGGTGACTGGTACCAACCAAATACCTGCTTGGTTTATACCTGGTAGGTAAATATGGAATGTATGGTGTACTGGACTCATATACCTTGCACCAGGTATACTCGGTATATGATCACAACATAACACGGACCTCATAAAAGGTACCTACCGATAGGGAGTGAAAGGTGTACCTTTTTTTACCGCAAGCGGAATCCCACGTAGTCCAATCTCCAAGGAAGTCTTGCACTTGAGCCCTTGACGCCTCTCATCCTCTCTTTTCCGTACCTTCCCTCCTTCCTCCTTCTGCCACTCCCCCATATTTTGATGTTTTTCTCATCAGGGCCGGATGGGAGGTGGAGGACGCTTCGGCGGGGGCCGTGGCCGCGGTGGACGTGGCCGAGGCCGTGGGCGAGGCGGGGGATACAGGGGGGGCGGGGGTGGCGGCAACTACGGCGGGGGTGGCGGCAGCTACGGTGGCGGTGGCGGGAACTACGGGGGCGGTGGCGGAAGCTACGGCGGCGGTGGTGGCGGTTACCGCGGGAGTAGCGGAGGAGGTGGAGTGTATGGAGGAGGGGTTGGTGGTGGGGGTTACAGGGGTAGCGGGGGTGGTGGTGGTGGGTCGAGCTACGGAGGTCGTGGTGGCGGCGGTGGTGGCGGGGGTTACTCAGGAGGTAGCAGCTATGGTAACGGAGGTGGCGGAGGAGGGGGGGGGTACCGGGGTTCAGGGGGTAACTCTGACTGGTAATCCACGAGGCCGTGGGCTGGTCGGCCTGCGGCGATGATATCGTTGTTCTTGTCCGCATCCATCCGGTAGAGGAGCGAGGGAGGCGGCTCATTAGTTGTCGCTTTATTCGAGGTTTGGGGGTGGAGGGACGTGCTGTGCGTGCGTGTGTCGAAGGCATGGCGAAGGCTCAGGATCGGCGAAGGCGTTTTGATTTGTTTTAGGTCGGGATTTTTTTCCTCTCCTTAAGTTATGATCACCCTTTTTACCGCGGCAAACATATGCCTACACTCATTCTTATAAGTAGGTTGTCTATCAAAATGTGGGCGCAGTTTCTGCAGAGGTTGAAGAATGCCGTTTGAGGGTTTGGTGGGCATATAGGCGTTGCATGGCACACGGGGGGGAGGGTGCTGGCGCGGCCTCCCTCGTTCTATGGCGGGCTGGGTTGGTGTCCGCTGTCCCTCCGGCGAGAGCGATTCAGGCGCAGCGCCCGGAGAGCGAGCGCTTTTGCGACGCGAGGGCCGCAAGGCGCCAATTGGAGCTTGGGTCCGATGGCGGTGGAAGATGAAGCACACTCCCATCATTCGGAGTCTAGGCAAAAAACTACCTGTAATGTAGGCAATAAAAGCGCGCCGTTTTGAGGTTCATTCAGCGTTGGTCCGGGCTCGGTAAGCGAGAGACCCGGGCAACAGTCTGTTGCCGACGATCCGGCTGATCGCTGATTGGCTGAGTTTTGTGGAGCCAGCGAGACCTGGCGAGGATAGGGCGCAATCCCCAGATAATAACGCTCTGTTATTTTGACTTGACGGTGGCGACTGATGTTGCGCTTCTTTCATAAAAAGGTCGTGACCAACCGAAGGCGTCGGTGGTGTGAGGGGGTAAGGTGGTGCGGGTGAGGGGCAGGGGGGGGGGGTTGTCTGCTCCCGGGGGCGCAGATTTGTATGTTTTTGTTTGTTTGCCTTTCTGGCAGCCACCGACCCCCTTTTCCTGTCTTCAGGGGCGATAGAACGGACGCGTTCAGATTAAATGGCACAGTACACGGTATGAGATACGTGTCGAGTTTTCCCTTCGGGTGGCGAGATAAGAAGGGAGTACTGAGAAAGCGAGCGCTACCCGCAGGAATTAGATGGGGGGGGGGGGAGGGAATGCAATTGTTGATCGTGTCAGTCAGCAAGCAGCTCGGTTGTAGTTCGTCTGTGTCGCGTCATGACATCCCATCCAATTGTGCCTTATCATGACATCCCATCCAATTTTGCCTCGTCATGACATCCCATCCGGCTCCCGAGTTGGTGCAGCGGCGTGGGGCGACTAGCTATGGCGTGATTTGACTGTTTGTGTCTCACGGAGCCCCTTTCCGACCCGCCTTCCAGTGCACGGATGATGTGCCTGCGTGGCTTGTGGCATGGCATGGCCATTGCTACAATGAATAGCAATTCCCCCCCCACCATGGTGTTGTTCCGTTGTCCGGTGGCTTGAGCTTTTTAGAAGCGGGAAAATAAATGCTGGGCAGTACTGGCGTGATGGTCATCCATCGAAAGGGTTACATTGCATATGTATGCTGTCGGGCGGCGGGAAAAAAGCCAATCGTTTCGGATCTTCTGTTGTGTGTCGTAGTACGCCGCTCGTGTTACCAACGAGCGTCAATTTAGCATGTACCCGCCGTGTTGTGTGATCGGTGCGCGTCGTACAGACAGTCCGTTGTGGGCTCGGTTGTCCGTTGTGGTCGGCGCACACCTACACTCCAGTGCGGGACAACAAGCAAGTGGGTAGGTTGAGTTGTTGAGGATGTTTCCGAAGAAGATTATTGGCCAATCATAATTTGCGGTATTTTATCGGTGTGGTGCCGTTTTTTATCTTGTGAGACGTAGCGTATAGTATGTGGACAACAGTGTCAAATGTGGACTGGTCATTGCCGACAAGAAGTGGGACGTACATATGATCCATACCAGGTAGTAGGTGTTGTCTCGTATGGACGGTTCATGCTGGCGAGTGGGTGTGAGCGTTTCGCTTATTACTCCTTATTTTCGTCCTACAATATTACAGATGCAGGCAGGGGTTCGGTTGCGTTTCTTGTCTGACAGCAACAATCAACATTACACGCTTAGTGTTATCGAGGGGTTGAATAGGTGAAGAAGAGACATCGGGTACTTTTTGTCCCGCTGGCTGGTGTGCTGGTGTGGCGAGCCTCAAGACACGGCCATCGCATGAACAGAAAAAGAAACTGAACGTCTTTTTGCCCTCCCAACTGGCTGGCGTTCTAGTCGGTGTGAGCCTTATGCCATGGCCTTCGCATGGGAAAAAGGAGGATTGAGAATATCAAACCCGCCTGTCCTTAGGGCCCATCTTGACGGCGAACTTTAGTTGGAAATAAAGATTCACTTTCAATGAAATTTAATTTGATTTCGAGAAAAAAACGTTTGTGGGTCCTATGGGGGAACGTGGTACTAGTTGTCAATAGAAAAACAGTTCGGAGTATAAATTTATACCAGGTATGAACTAAAGTTCCCCGTCAAGATGCCAAGAAGTTTATGTCCCTTGTCTTTCGACTGTCCTTTTTACTCATCCAGAATTCGGATATATATTATGTCGGAATCCGTTTAGGCGCCGTGGTCACACGGGCTATTAGTGCAGTGGCGGCGGTCGACTGGTTTTATTTCCCCCGTAATATTGTCATCGAAATAATTTGAGATTTTACTCGAGAAACCCTTTTTTGCTTCGAGCCAAGTTCCATCACTTTTATACAGCTCCCCGTGCAACGTCCAACCTTCCACACGTCTCTTCGAGCAATGCCACGGTAGTGGTGGATGCCTTCTAGAGGTGGTATCTTATGAGCAAGGACATAAAGGTTTGCGTCGTCTTAACATGGACTCCGAACGTGTATGTCCGCGCAAACCGACCGGCATTTCTTCGTGTTTCTACTACTACTGCTGTAGACCTAAATACCGGTATACTAGTATAATGTATTCAAGCAGAGTAAAATCATCCTAACCGGTATAATCATGCTAGTAACTGTAGTTGCTCGTTTGAGAAGCTCAACCGGTCAGAAAATACTGCTTCAAAAGGCACGAACGCGCAGCCCCTATCACCACATGGGACGAGCCTCGGGCAGATGATCTAACAGGTCCTTGGTTCCAAGGTCGTGATCTAGATATTTCAAGGTAGATGCATCTATCTGCGATTTTGTGTTTCCTAGCTGATAAGTCGCCGGGTGGGATCGGTATGATCTGCAATGTGTAGCACATACTTACATGTTTCTCGGGTTGGATTTACAATGTTTATTTGCAGACCCCGCACAACAACCCCTCACAACGAACGGCAGATGGATGATATATATATGAGGAACAACTACCACTGATCTACACTACAGCAGTAGATCATGATATGTTGAGGGGGGTGCAACTTCACAATTAAGCAGTACATTGGGGAACACCAGGGCAACGCATATCGTTGGCTCTGCACAGGCTGGTTCAAGGTGAATCCATTAAAAAGGTTTCAAGAATTGGACATTCATTCACGCTGCTTTGGAGATATATCATGAAATTTTGCACGCACACGCGGGTATTTTATTACCACACACCATACATGCGTAAGTATACGTCAACCCGTTACCGGACGACGGTGTTAGTTATTCTTGCTTTCCGTCAGATGTTTGGTTGCATATTTTTTTGGGCGATATTTGGCCGGAAGAAAACTCACACACAGGCACGTCTTTCTTTCGTCAAAAAAGGGTCGGCAGGGGCTCACAGAGCACGTGCGTGTGTGTGCAAAACTTCAAGACCTACCGGGCGGTATCTCCCACAAACGGTGTGAACATTTGTGTGGGCTCTGGTGCGGAAAACATGTGTAATTTGCTTACAGTATAATAAGAAGTATTTATGGTTGCCTTGTGTTACAACTTATATCAATACGTGCTTGCTATATGTTTCAGCGTAGGGTCGATTTATAGCGTCGTTATAGTCTACTTGATATCAACCTTTTAGGAATGTTGGGACTGCAGTCCCGTTTTTGGGAAAAACCGCTCAAACTCTAAGGGTCATTCTTGAAAGTTGTTTATCCCCGCAATACAACGGAAATAAATGCGGTTCCCCAAAGACAAAGCGCGAAAAAATCAACGTCCTGCCTTTTGGGGCACCTGGAACCGGCTCATTTGGAACCCCCCCCGAAAAACAACGTTTTTTTCTACGGAATGCCTGGCCATCCACTGGCCTATTATTAATAGAAGACCTATGATTGGTGGGGACTGGGGTCAAATTTTCGACAGATAACGCCAGACTTTCACTAAAAACCTGACCGCTGTGTCACCCTCTTCCATTCATTGTTCATGGGCGTCAAGTCGCTCTGATATCAACTATTATTATTACCCTGGTGCATGTTATGCGAGTTGATCAGGCAAGCGGCATTCGTGGGTGACTGACTTTGGGTCGTTCAGAACCATCTCTCGTGTAATGTAGCATGTTTGCGTCTGGTGTGTATCTATGCACCAGTATGTAAGAGAGGCGAATGGGCTTGGCACGCGGACCTAACCATGCCATCAAAGATTCGCGCGTGATGAACGGATGAAAAAACCTTAGCAGCAGCACCACCACCACTCATGACGGGAAAATAAGAATACCCATTTGACATTTGAAGATTGTTCACATCAGAGAGACTGCACAACAAGTCATCATATAGATCGATACTAGCTATTAGTATCGATGCTGTCACCTAACCATGCCTTCGCGACGCCGGGTGGTGCTTACTATGTATGCTGTTTTTTTACTAGTCAGTACGGACCCATCTGATCTCCACTGACAAAAGAGTATTTACAGAGTAGTTCCTCAACCCCGCTAGAGGGCACGTATCGTGATTGCAGTGTGTAGCGACAGAAAATGACAATTCCAAGCGCGGTAGGGCGGTGCTATCAAGCGTCCACGAAGAAGAGTTTGCCGCATTGATAAGACTATCATCAGCATGCGCGTGGTGGGTGTCTGCCCCCTTCCTTACACTGCAGTTAGTTGGGATAAGCGCCCCATATACCCTCCAGCAGTTCTATGAATTGTTTTCGCGCTCGATGAAATGCATTCGAGAGTTGCTCTTACTTTGCTTGTCCTTTTCCTGTGAGGTTGCAGTTGGAGTTGGCGCGAGTGCCGAGAGAGACCAGTCGGCACCGGCACAGATGCACCTCAGCAGGCGGGGTTTGGCTCAGACTGAACGTCTGGTTCTCTTTTCTTTTGGAGAAAAACAAGAAAAAAGGTAGTAAGACCTACGTCAGTGGAAACGCAAAGTTCCCACTAAACAAATGAATTCCAAAGATACCCGTCAGAACCTATGGATACATAGAAAAGGTCTTTCGTGCGGCCTGTGATTTTTTAGTAATCGGCATTTTTATGGACAAATTTTCCCTCTTCTGAAGCCCGAAACGGTTTTAGTGTTAATTGACGTGAACGTCTCGTGGGCTTAATTTCCAAGGGTAGCTTCATTTTCGCATTATATTTTCGAGCGTAAGGGTTGGAGTGACGCTCGATGCATGCAGCTCACGCGCGGAATAGATAGATGAATGCCTCGTGTATATACATCAATACATATCCCTCATACCAAGTACCTGGTATGATGTTTTGTACTGGTGATCATAATGGGTTCCTGCATTGCCGTCTCTTATGTCACCTACCCCCCGTTTCGGGGCAGACGCTCACTGCGGAGCCTTATGCTACATTTTGGAACCCGCAGAACACATTCGAAATGCCTCACTTTTTGCCACATTCCTCCTACGATTAGTACCGTTCTACCACATCCATCACAAATTACTGTAAATTACTGCAATGAATTGCCTGTAATGCCGGTTTTATCTCTCGCACCTATCGGGCTTCGTGGGACAAAAAACTGCTGCTCAACTAAACTCCCAGCAAACACTGCTCGTGGCAAAAATATTATCTATGGCACGGGCATGGATGCATGCGCCCCGATCCCGCTTGAAAGCCAATAACAATAAACCTGCCAACACCGGGCGACGGCAGCAGCAGCAGCAGCCGCAGCCGCCGCAGGAACAATAGGTACACGAATCGGACAGATGATGATCTAGTGACATATACCTGCCGTTACGATGAGATGGTGTGCAAGAGCTGTACCATACATATCCAAGCCGGCAAGCATGTGCGCAATAAGAGCCACACAATACAGATCATACAGATCCCACCCGGCAGACGTGTGCGCGAGAGCTGTCCCATAAAGATCAAACATATCTGCGCGACAAGGGCCGTGCCATACACATACAGTAGTGCCGGCCCCTCTATACCTACGTATAGTGCCAGTCTGTATGTATGCGCCAGTCAGCAATATCGGCACTATACCGGCAACCGGCACTACTCCGCACACTTACTACCACACTGGTGTATCCCATCTATGACAAGCGATTCAAGCGGCACTATAACGGGTCAGCGACACACCGCTCGAGCCGCACAATAAGGGGACCACGCTGCTGCAATACAGATCCCTCCCGGCAAACATGTGCGTTGCAAGGGCCGTGCCATACAGATCATACAGATCCCACCAGGGAAATATGATCTACATCATGCCGATCCCACCCCTCAAAAATGATATATATTAAAGAATGCACAGATCTTATACACTGCCACGTGGTACATCATACATATACTCACGCCGAAACATATGGGGAAACGATGTGGGGATCTATCTGATGCTGATGTCTCCGATGTGTGCATTACATTAGTAATAGTACCGGTGCACAATAGTAGCAGTAGTACGCGCAACGCTCAGTTAGCCATCGACGCTAGCGAGGCGGCACGACTCAACCAGCTCCTCCAGCCCCCCCTCCCCCCCCGTTCCCCCGATGAGAGTCCCCATGGCCACATCAGCAGGGCCCCGATACCGCCCCATCGGGTCAGGCACCATATGCAAGCTCGACGGAACGCATCGAAACTCGAATCCTCTCTCTGCCCCCTCCCCCCCCAACGCATGCCCTGCTTCTGGCGCACCCCCGCGCCGCGACGCCACCGCGTCTCCTCCCTGCGACGCTCCGCCCCTTCCCTGTCCCGACGGGGGCACGCCAGGGCTGCCGGTTGCAACAGCAGCAGCAGCAGCAGCAGCAGCAGTCCCCCCCTCCCCCTCCCCCAACGTCGCGGATGGGTCGAAATATAATCGCATAAAAATCCCCGGCGGGAGGGTTTCCTCCTCTTGCGGGATTGGGGCGGCAGGGAGAGGGGCCGCCAGGGCGTCCTCGGACCAGTCGAAGAGCAGGGAGTCCGTCACTGAGGAGAATGGATTGATGTCCAACAACCACACTCTCGACCGGTTGTCTATGTAGACATCGGCCACGCCTGCCAAAGGACGGGCAGAGGGTGGAGGGTGCGCGAGAGGAGGAGGCGGGAGTAAGGTTGTCACACATACATCGAGCGTCGTGTCATCTATTGTACATGACCGAGGGATCCCCACGTCGTGAGTAGATTTTTCCGGGAAGATACCGTCCTGATCTGTAGGATCTACTTACATATCTGATGTTGTTAATATGCATGAGCTGCATGATCTGTACGATCTGTATGATCTGCAAGAGACACGTGCAACGACAGGGGTGCATTTTTTCGGCCATTTTTTTATGCTGACCAATGGGCGCTCCTTAACCAACGAACTACCCAATCTCGTCCGATTCCTTTTTTTCTCGTAATAAACCTAGGTCATGGGATTGTTGGTACATTTTTTTTATAAAACCAGTTTATGGGTCAGGTATATATCTCCTATACTATAATCAAGTGACCATAATAATTGTTGGAACAAATTAAAATCAAAAGCCAGTTTATGGGTGAGGTACAGAGCTCTCATACTGTAATCAAGTGAGTATCATAACCTCAGAAAATGTCGGTGCATCCCTACTATTGGTAGCATGTGCCGTGATGTGCTGTAGGGTATGTTCCATGCGTTCGTTTTTTTTCATCATCACTTTCACTTTCCAGCCCAACTCGTGGGAGGTTTTACCCTCAACGACCTTCTGGGCAAGCCGTGGTCACAGGTGTCTACGTACCCTTCTCCCCCCTCGGTACGCGCCTTTATTTTTTGTCGCGCATAGGGTTCAGCATTCCCACTGCTCGTCGATTTCCATCGAATGTAGCTAACTCACGCTCTCGCGCTTTCTGCTAATCTGCACTGTTAGTATACATAATGTATCCCGTATATCGTCTCAGAACGGCAGGTTAAATCTCGGTGGTGACAGGGTTGAACTGTACCACACAGATCCTGCACAACATATCATAACGGTAGCTTCTACGTATTGATGATCTATCTGCAGATGATCTATCTGCAGATGATCTGTCGGACATGTGAAAAGGTCCTATCACTACTACTTCACTTGCAGCACTAACCGTAGCGCGACCTCGACCATTTGTTCGGGAATTTCCCGGAAATTCAATGAAATGATGAGGTACTGCTGTAGAGTAGACTATAGATCAACCATGTTGTTGAACCTACTGCAGCCCAAGCCGTGAACATCAGGGTCGTTGCGCTAGTCCGATTTTGTTGGCTCATAAAAAAATGAAACCGACAACGTGAGGAGCTGATTCGTTCAACAGGTGAATCCGAAGGCACTAGCCAACATGAGTTGCTCCGTTTGCTAACGATCCCGAAAAGTTACCCAACGCCAGGATAATTGAGCTGAAAAGGTCATTTTTGGTCAATTTTTCCCACAGCAGTAACTAGCTCTTCATGGGTTGGGATTGCCATCGTCTAGAAGAAAGACTATGAGAAACCTAACCCAACCAAATTCTTCGTAAACCCCCTATGATAGTAGTGGCTTCTTCTCACAGTCTGGGTCGGGAAATTTCTTGCAAATTTCCGCCGCAAAAAACTCCTCCAGTGTCGCGCACAGGCGATCGGTCTCTTCCTCGAGGAACCCGTAGAAGCTAGTGCAGTCCCGCTGACTGACGCCTATTCGGAGCGGTGGGAGGGCGCAGACAACAGGTTGCACACATATCATATCAGACAGATCATACGGATTCCAGTATACTCGAAGTATACGTGTTTTAGGGCAGATATTAGATCCCTGTTTTGTTGATATACAAAGACGTGATCTGCACGATTTGTAGGTAAATTATGTTTTCCGAGTGGGATCATCTGTATGACACGGACATATCAAATGTGTGGAACAAACATATATCCCCATTTCACGATGTAAACGATGTGTACAATATATGTATACTTAGTATACGTGTAGATATGATCTGTACAATCTAGATACTGTTTCCCGAGAGTGGGACGTCTGTATTAGACAAAGGTATTGCATAAAGGTATTGCACAAAGGTATTGCACAAAGATATTGCACACATGTTTGCCAAGTGGTGGGGAATTGTAGGATGCTGCTCTCGCACACTATCTCATGACGGCAAGCATCATCATCTACTGCTGTAGATATAAATTATCTACAGTCCATCGTGACCTGTCCCATGGGTCCAAGCTTGCAGCGCTGAGCAGTCAGTCGTCAGGTGGCAGGTGTGCGGGGGTGGTGGTCTGAATATCGTGTACCAGGTAGACATCACGCGAAAATAACAAACACGGCAGTTCCGTCACCCCGATGATGAGACGATAAGACTCATTCCCCAGCAAAAGGGAGAGTGGATGCAGCGTGCAGACACCGAGGGATGCGTATTTGGAACGACCTCGACAAGATATCTCCAAAGCTACGTGTTCATGTGTTCGTTGTGCGTGCGCCTTACCAGGGTGAAATACTGATACCGGCGTTATGCGTACGCCGGTGTGCCCAGTACCGCGCCGGTACAAGTACGTCACATTACTCATGTGGTATGATGTGGCAATGAAGGTGTACCCCATGTACGAAAAAACTGCCACCCGCGAGTGCAAACCCTAGCCCTCCTTCCCAACACCCGTCGTGGATACATGGGTACGAGTCGCGCTCAATACTCGCCGAGGATGTTGGGGCCCGATAATTGTATAGCGTTAGTACAGTATGCACAATCGGACGGCATTTTAGTACGGTCATACTACGTAACACCCATACGAGTAGTAAGGGGCCTAATAAGACCCATACCTGATACAACCTTATCTGGACGGCGTTCAGTGTATGACACTAAAATGTACCAGGTATAAAAAAAAAACGAAATACCGGTAGTTGCGAGTACGAATCGTTCCTGTTGCTTTTCCCTTCCAAATTTGGCAAGTAACTCGTTGGCTGCTCGTAGTAATCCGAGGGATACGCACACCTCTACTGTACCAGCCTCTCCGAAAATATAACAAAAATATAACGAACATTGTAAATTAATACTTCCTCTGTATCATAAGTCTGTGCCGAATTGATTTTACGGCCTGTTAACCGTGTCCGATGTCTTCGGCGCTAA
>JBBMHQ010076798.1:283-12157 GCA_037834295.1 Postelsia palmaeformis
TCTACAGTTGAAAGTATCATACTAGCCGATAGTTTCCGCCGTTCAGAAACTATTGAGCTAAAATGTGCTACAGCAGTGGTCCCTCTATACATAGTGCCGGCGAAATTGCTTGGAACAGATGTGAATAAGCAGCGCGGCAGTAAGGCAAACAACAGATTTGCGTGTGTACCCTGGCAATCGGTTTTCGGTCTGCAGCCTTCTGCCTGCAGTAACCCCGGCCGTCTTTAAGCTCTGCACAGTTTATATGCCATTTATGAATGGCTGGAGAATCTCGCGGTACGCATCTACCCAATGCCCACACTCGTAATCCGACTGGCAGGGAAAAAGGGTATATGGGCACCGCGATACTCTTCAGCCATTCATAGACGACATCAACGTTGTTGCGGAACTAGGAAACGGCCGGGGTTACTGCAAGTAGAAAGCAGCAGTGCAGCAGACCACAGTAAAACCGATTGCTATTTATAGGATGCATGTCGAAAACGCCTGTGCCTTACGTATGTGGTATGCGCTGCAACACCAGCGGACAAAATTCATGCGTTGTTGTTTCGTCACCCACCAGGCCATCCACCCACCCAGTTAGCCGTCTATCAAGCCATATACCCACCCAACCACCATTTACAGCAGTACAGCCGTACAGCAGTACAGCCGTACAGCAGTACAGCAGTACAGCCGTACAGCAGTACAGCAGCAGTACGCGAGTACATCCATACACAGTTCGTTGCTGTATCGTACGGGCGCTTCGATTTTGTTTATGACCCCCCGCCATCCCGGGGACCAAACAACCCGTCCCCGGGAGGGCATCTTTCGACGCTCCCCGCTGGAAGAGGGCAGCCATGTGGGAGCGGCGTGGCACAGTCGCGCGGCCGCGGAAGGGGTCTGTGATGAAAGTCGGGAGAAGCGGCGTCCGGAAGGGCTTAACAATGCAGTGTATACTAGGATACAGAATGGGCCTGCCGACAAGAAAACCCCATCTGCGCAAAGCCTTCGAACCGTACTACTGTGGCTACTGTGGCTACTGTGCCACCATCATCCTTGTAAGAACCTCGCGCACAAGCTACTGTAGTACCTGCTATATGCAGTAGAATTTGGTGTACGGCTCACCGATGATGAACGATTTCTTGGGCCGCTTTTTTCTCAGCATCCCCCCAAAAGTGAGCCTTACCTTGGTATGTTATTATCGTACGTAGGTTACTATTTTTGTGGGTCTAGACGATGGTTGATCGGGTCAGGGTTAGCGTAAGTTATATCGTATCGTATACAGCAGTAGTAATAATATATACATAGCGTCGAACAAGTGGTAAGGCGTCCCACAAAATACCTGGTATGCAAACTCCGTCTCCGCTAATGATGTGACTGTTGGAGGGTGTCCCTTGGGAGCCTTGTGGGGCATCCCGTAGGAGCCAACGAAGTGCACTCTTAGCTCGGGAAAACGCCTACGGCGGACGACGGCGTCTCCTTGCCTAACCCCTACTACGGGGGACCATAGTAAATAGGACCAAATATTGAAAGTAAAAATAGCGAAATATATAGGTTTTTGTGTGCACTGTAGGTCCTATTTACTATAGCCCCCCGCAATAGGAGCCAACCCAGCGCACTCTCCCCTCGGAAGAACGCCTACGGTCTACGTAACGGCCGAGGAGAACAAGCGACCGGTCTTGTTCCGTCAGTATCAACCATTCTATATTTGGGACCTTTCTCAAATCGTCTCCTACACAAAGACAACGAATCCCTCATTTCATCCCCACTACTAGAGCAGTGTGTGGGTTTTTTTAGTGTTAATCAGGGATGTGTCTCCATTGGCTCACTACAAGCCGCCGAATAGTTAGTAGCTGGCACTGGTTGGCTAGGTGCTCAAGTCGGTCGAGTGCGGAAATATGCGGATTTATGCGTTGTTGCGTTTGACTGGCACGTTCGTGGCTGGAATTGTGTTTAAATAAATACCAGGTATTATTGAAGTCAGTTGATTGGTTCACGTCGCCATCCAACTATGCACATGCAGTATTGATTTAGTTAGTTTACGTCGCCACTCAAGTACTAATAGGCATTTACTTGGTATACTTTACGACCCAGCTAATTCTTTAATTGGTAATTTTTTCCACCCAACTGCTACTAGCAATCTAACTCGTTTACGTCGCTTTGTACCCGTCTAAAACAATAGTTCGTTTACTTCACCACGCAAGTATTATCAATAATCGTATTTGAGGTCGCTCACGTCACCAACCGTAAAAATATAGTTGGTTTGCTTCGCCACTATTAATAAATGAGTCGCAATACTTCGCCACCCCAGTAGGGATCTAGTTGGATCACTTCGTTATCCAACTTGAAACGAGTTGGATCACTTTGCTACCCAAATAAACATTAGCTGGTGTACTTCGTCACCCATCAAACAATAATTCGTCGAGTCCAGCCTACTCACAGTCCTACAGCTTTACTAGTATTTGTATAAATCATATGGCATTGAAATAAAACAAAATAAACAGTACAGTCAGTAGGATACCTCACGACTTCTTCCCTGATGCTTGCTGTGCGCTGCATCCGTTGGGCATCCAGGCCCTGGTCTTGGTCCGAGTCATCGTCGGCAACCTGAGCCCAACATACACCGAGTTGATGGTGCTGGTGTTGTTGCCGTCATTGCTATTGTGCTCAATGTGAATGTGAATGGGTAATCTACTTGCCTATTGTCCTTGTTAATGTTGTTGCTGCTGCTTTTTGCTGTTGTACATATAGCCACCGTCGCTGCTGTTACTGTTTGGGTTGCCCTTCTACTATTGACGTTAACAACAACAATATAATCGCCGCGTTCATGGTTTTGTCCCGCAAGCAAGACTACAACATCATCCGCTTCTCGTCTTCCCAAATAGAGCCATCGACGAAACCTAGCCCTAGCCCGTCATCGCAGCAGTACAGGCCCAACCACAATTACTTGGAGGGGAGGGGAGATAGCCTTGCAGCTCACCGACCCTGGCCGAGATAACTACAGCAGTAGACGGGTACCAGGTATTTGGAGCTCTACAATACAATACTACTGGACAGTAACGACGGAAAAGTAAGTACCGTTCGGTCTCAGATTTCGCAAACGAACATCAGGTATGCACGCTTATGCCCGCAGAGCTTGTCTCTCCCTAGGATGGCGGACGCCGGGTGTGTTGGATGTCGATGGGTGGAAAAACCGTCGATGTCAAGAACACACACGCTCAGATGACGGACGAACTTAGCATGCATTTACTGATAGAACAACCCATTCGCACATAGTTTGTGCGTTGCATTTGCGCTGCTGCTGTTTCTGTTGCTGCTACTGCTGCTCCGTCACGGAGAGAATCGACAAAACAACTATTGCGGGGGGGCACACTGTATTAAATAGGACCTGCGGTACACACAAAAAAACTACCAGGTACATATTTCGGTATTTTTACAAATATTATTTGGTCCTATTTACTGTGCCCCCCCGTAACACACCTTGCATCGAAAAGGAGGGAATCCGCGCGGCAATCAAAACCGCACCTGGATTATTCTGAGAAAATGCTACGGGTACTGTTTGTCGTACCTCACCAGTGAGGACGAAATGTCTAGAATTGAAGCCAACTATAATAGTTGCAATCGGACTTGAGGCAGTTTTCGCAGTAAGAAAGCTACTACATACCTCAGTTCCTATTAATCTACCTAGTATATATAATATATACCAGATACATATATCCCATCCAATTTATTCCCTGCGCCCTTCTTTTCTCTCTCCTTCCTTGGAATAGCCGTAACTCAGACTCGGGGTCACTATCATGGCAGGCTTTTCTCCTCCTCCCCACTACGGTTCTCACCTTGGCGGGCGTTTTTATCGAGAGAAGACTTCGGCCCTCTTTTCTCTGGTCGAGTCGCTATGAATAGCGCCTATCCACGCTACTAGGCGCTCTCAGCAGTTTATTCCGTTCACTTGTTTACTTGTGCAAAAAAACTCAAGAGTTCGACTCACGTGGGACCATAATAAATAGGACCGAATTTTATTACCTAAAATAGGTAAATATATAGTTTTTTTGTGTCTTCCATGGGCCCTATTTAATATGGTCCACCGTGTTTGGGTACGGGAGGCCAAAATAAATAGGACCAAATCTTGTTATTATAGTAGAGGTGGGGAAATATGTGGGTTTTTGTGCGTACCGTAGGTCCTATTTAATATGGCCCTCCGTAATAGCAGCAGCATTCGAGGGTGCCGCTATCACGGGGCACCCACCCTATTAAATAGGACCTACGGTGCACACAACAAACTATGTATTTGTCTATTCTTATTCACAATTTTTGTTCCTATTTACTATGGCCTGCCCCGTAATATTATCCCAACAGGGCGACCAGTCTTTATTAATAGTACGTGTATGTGTACTTTTGATTGTTTCGATTTCTTCCGTAGGTAGCCTCCCACTCCAGATTTTTTTCAAGCCCACCCTCGGGCTCGATTTCGGGTGTAGATAAGGTAATGTGACAACAACAACAGCAGCACCAGACAATCACACGTACATCCGATAACAACACAACAACAACGACTATTAATACAACAACAACATATCACAGCAACAACAACATCAACGGGGCAGCGGCAGAGCAGAAGTCGACACTCGAGGAGCGGCGTTACGGTGTTACGATACCTTGATCCCTCTTTTCGCGTTTGCGTGTCGCATCCTTGCCCTCATGCGCGCGTCGTGCTCGTAGGGCCGAAGTACGACCCCAAACTCGTCCGTTTCGGCTGACGATGATCCCCTCTATCGCAGATTTGAGACATGGACACGCGAATTCAACACAGCACAGCGGCGGGCGGAGGACAAGCCGTGGATATGACTTTAGACTACTCTATAACACATTTTAGGAGTACACACGATAACACAGCAGAGCGCTGGGCAGAGCACAATCGTATGACATTAACTCCTCTCAGGCACATTTTCGACACGAATACGAGAAGACATCAGAGCGACGGACAGAGGGTAAGCCGTGGGTATGTCGATGAACTGCTCTATGAAAGACATTACACACCAACACGCGTATTTAACACAGCAGAGCTATGGGTAGAGCATAAGCGTATGACATGAACTCCGATATGCATATGTAAGACACGAACACGCGAAAACAGCAGCGGGTAAGCTGTGGGTCTTGCGATGAAGTTTTCTATGGTATTTTCGAGGCGTACCCAGTGGGAACAGTGAGCACGGCAGAGCGACGGGCAGGCGATAACCCTTGTGTACGAGATCAAGATGTATTTGTGTTGGAGTTTCGGTATATAGAAATACCTCGAGAACGCTTTTCCATCGTATTAAAACATACTCATAAGTTTGTATTGTGGTACGTAACTGTTGTTGTTCTCAGATTCACTCATGTCCAAAATATTGAATTCGTGGTCACAGGACAGGTCCCAATAACTGGAGCGGAGGAATCTGTAAGGGGAAAAAACTACCAAGGTCCGTAGCCAGATCGAATAATACAACAACAGCCAGATACACATCAAGCCTGGAACACATCGCACACCTCTAAACAGGGAAAAAAGGATAATCCTGTTACGACTTCCAACCTAATCCAATCCAACAGGGCCACATTTGAAAGTCAGGAAAACAAACGGAACGCGAAACGAAATGAAGTAACACGGAAGAAATAAATTTCGATAAAATACATCAAATCGAAGCAAACGCACCTGCTACATATAAAGTATTCGTAGCACCACAGAGGTGGTAGATTTGACATAAACTGCTGTATCCATTTAGTAAATAAAATGTACCTGGTGCTGCTGATACTGGGGAGGAAGTCCTGCCGTCGACGCCAGTGCTATTAAGAACCTTCACCCTTTCATCACTGCGGTCCCGTTTCGGGGATAAGCCAGTCTAATCCCAAGTGGTTCGTCCCCAGAACCGATCTAAAGAGACTGCAGTCCTAAAATGACCTCCACTCTATCGCTGCACGGGTGTTACGAACACCACGGCTTTCGGACTGTACGTACGCGTCGAGGGAATCACGTGAAAGCAGCAGTAGCAGCAGCAGCAGTAGCAGGAGCAACAGTTTGGGCACTAACCCTCGTGCAAGAGTAAAACAAAGGAAAGGACAAGCTAGAGAAGTGCGGCGAGGGAGTGCACAGAACACAAGCCCGTCGTCGTGACTTTTGCCGACGGCCCGTTGATATAAGTGGCACGACGTCCTCCATACGTGAATAAACAAGCCGTGGACAAGGCCTCAAGCGGGTGAGGAGTGACGAGGTAGGCATCTAACATTTAGCGGGAAAGAGGCAGAGTACGAGTCTTCCAGAGTGGGAAGAGACAGGGCGTGGTTTTCCTGGGGGTACAGGGGGAGAAGACAATAGTAACAGACAGCGGACTGCTAGTATTACGAGGGACCCTAAAAAAAACAGGACCAAATATTGTAAGTAAAAAATGTAAAGGTATAGGTTTCTGTGTGTACTGTAGGTCCTATTTACTATGGTCCCCCGGTAGTAATAGTCGGTCGGGGCTCTCCGCCCTGTAATGTTTGGGGACTCCCTAGACATCGGGTGTCCTTGACGGTTGGTAGGACGCTGTCGTCAGGACGGCGGGCTAATCTGTGGGAGCACCCAGCCATGTGGGTGCATTCAAGTCCCCCGAGATATTCCAGACAACATTGACGCTGGGGACACGTCATGAAGGGGTTTCCGTTGTGGGAGTAGGCATGTTGGTTCAGTAGGTAAGTCGGTAGTAACAGTACCTGGTATGATATATATACCAGGTATACATATTCAAACTGCCCTATACCGTTTCGTATAGACGTACGAGTAGACGCATTTTATATTGGGCTCAAGCGTTCCGACGTAAGACGATTTCACGGATGCATGAAGCACATCACCCACATGTATGTCACACGAAGTGGACGACCATACTGTCGTCCTTTGGAAGACGTTCAGAACTTCAATTTGGGGACAGAAAAAGGCTAAGAAAAGGTCCTATAAAAGCAAAAAACGAAAGCAGTGTGAAGCATTATGATCTAATGACACTGTTACCAGTATCTCTTATGTTACTATGGGTACTGAATGTGGTAAGAATCAGGGTTTTTCACAGTTTTCCGATTGGTACCGCGGTTTGCTTCTGTTTCCTCGCACACTCCTATGATAGGGTTCGGTTCGGCTTGGACCTCGTCCTTTCAAAATCTTGCGATTCGGGTTCGGTTCGGCTCCGACACCGGAATTATCACGGATCGCTTCGGTTCGGAACGGCACGCACAAGATTCCTGTATCCAAGAGTGAAAGTCCTACGGCTGGGTTTGTTCCACGGGACCAAATCGGTCCGAGCCAGATCATACGGGAGGAACCGTGAATAGCCTTCTGGTGAAAACATAGCTCGAGAGCATCACTCTGGCTGATATACCAAGTACCAGGTATACAGCAGCGGTACGAAACACATTCGGTATGAGGTTAGGGACACCATGCCGGTGCTGCCTGTCATATTGCTGCTCTTCTTGCTGCTGGTGCTGCTGTTGCTCCTGATCCTCTTGCTGCTGCTGTTGTTGCTGTTGTCGTCGCGGTGTTGCTGCTGTAGTTGCTGTTGCTGTTTTTTATGATAATAATTAGACCGCTGAAGCCGTGCTGTCGTCATTGTTGCTGACGGTATTGTTGTTTTTTGTAGTTCAGCCGCTGGAGCCACGTCGCTTGTAGCATGCATGCTCACAGACAATGAACACGTACCTCAACACAGTCGATACTACTGCCGTAGAGTGTATAAACACATTACAAGTACACAGCACTGCTGCAAGTTGCAGTTGTATTTCCTGATATCTGGTATTACTAGAGGCCGCGCCGGTCTTTCCACAAGCGAGACAACTTGTGTAATACCTTGAGCAAGCGGACTAAACGACCGCCGACCATAACCGCGCGCCCTATTACAGCACCCCCCACCTGTACTGATGCACTCATGTATCTACCATATGATGCCAGCCTGTAAAAGAGAAGACTCTCGTGGAGAGGGGTTTTACCCCGCGTGAGTACCTGTATCCTCACCGTAGTTCTTGTATTGATGATTGTGATGGCGTGATACTGCTGATTGTGAGGGCGTCTGATAATACTGCTGTAGGTGTACCAGGTACAGCACCTGACCTTTCTTTACCAAGTACCAGGTAGGTACTTGTACCAGGTATTTATCTCGTTGAGCTATGGTCACGCGGACGAGCGAACGCCTCAATCACAGCAAGCAGCAAGCTTGTACTGGTGAACGCAAATACCTGGCGTGGCACAATACTGGCGCCTGGTACAGCAGCAGTACTCACTGATACCAGGTTGTTGACGTGCGTGGCCTGGTCTGGTTGAACTTCCGGTGGGAATGTAGCACACGGCGCGCAAATTACTGTAGATCACTGCTGTATTGTATCACTGCTGTACATATCACACCGGTCATTTTCACGGGTCTGCGTATCATCTTCGTGTACACCAGGCCCAAGTTTCTACGGGGCTGATCTCCAGGAACCGGAATTATCTGTTCATGTTTCCTCCGGAGTACCGACTTACGGGTTGTGATCATGGTATCATGCGTTTGCCCTGTATCAAAAGCACGTCGTAGTCTGATCTACAGCAGCAGTACTCTGTGCGAGCTGTACACGTTTTCATGGTCATCTGAAGGGTGGGCACGATTCATGCATGCCTCCGTGTAGTGATACGTGCGATCTATCTAATACTGGCATCGTAGGTCTATTATTAGATCTGTCCGATCTGTCCGACCTGTCCGATCTGTGGACGTGAAGTCACCAAATCACGACATCAAACACTGCTACACTGCTGCTGTTGTCCTGCCCTGTCGTGCCAGGTGCGATCTCTTCGTGAACTACTGCTACTGCTGTGCTGCTGTGCTGGGATTATGTTCATAGAATATCATAACATGCACGGCACACGGCACATCCTCACGCCGAGAGGGGCGGAACGGCGGAGCCCTATGTATGTACGAGTACGCCAGCGCATGGCCGTGCAGCACCAGCACCCAGCGTGCGGCCTTGCAATACGCTTTCTAAGCAGCCCGTCATCCTGCACGTGGTCTCTCATACACGCACAGTCCTGTGAAAACGGCAGCAGAATATGTACAACGAGTGCGACCCTCTCTAGGTAGATTATGATACCTGGTAGGTCGTGAAAGACTGCTGCATGATAGGTACAACAAGCAGTAGTAGTTGTCACGGTGTGCAACCAAGGTCAGGGCGTAAGTCAACTTACAGCCAGGAGTATCATGTTAGGCAAAGTACAGAATCATCGCCAACCGTCGGGGCGTGTCAACATTCTTGAGCTTGCTGGTGGTTGGTAAGCGGCCGGATCACTCGACACAGAGAACCGGAACCAGGCATAAACAGTAGTGCTGCCACGGATTCGAGATACAGGACCACGATCCCGCGCCTGTCGAGCCTCTAGATCGTCGCTGGTGTGTCTGAATTCCCGAACCAGGCTGCTGTGCTTTCGTCAAAAATGGCTCTTACCTCCGCTCGGGCTGCTGCAACCTCGGAAGTGTCACCGTTCCCGCTGCGAGTCTTGCCGTTCTTGGTGGCGGCTTTGCTGCTCTGGGCAGTCTTGGTCAGTAAGAATAGTACTGCGGCCCCAACGGCAGCGCCCGCGACGAAGATAGCTGCATCCTTGCTGTCCCGGCCCATACTTCCCATGTTGTGATCATCGCGTGGGTGCGATTTCGGGATATATAGGAGTTCGACATCATGGTAAGGCAAAATAGAAACGGAGATTTATGAGCATGTACCCCGGAGACCGGAGACCGAACCGAACCTCCTCATCAAGCAACCTATCGTATCGACCTGCCCTGGGTTGGGTGCCTGGGAGAAGCTGACAGGCCGAGAACCTCCCGCCAGCGCGCGTGCGCCCCGTATGGAACGACTGTCTCCCTATGGCGCGGGCGCGTTGTCGCCACCCCCCTTGCCGCGACGACCAGCTGAAAACGAGAACGATGACGGTGGGTGCAGCTGTGCTGCGGTCGATCCGGTGACCATGGAGTCCGCATGGGAGAAAATGTCCGCTATGAAGGCAACAACGGGCAGCACGAGCAACAATAGCGGTAACGCCAGCAGCGCCAGAGTCAAAATGAGCTCCCCAGCAGCTCTAGACCTGCGCATTTTCTGTGGCACGTGGAATGTTGCAGGCAAGCGCACGCAATGATGATAGTGAACCAGACTGACCTGAGTCTTCTCCGCATCAATTTCCAATATCAATAGTGAAGCACTATTATAGAACAGACATCGATCGGTCCAACGACAGCAAGCAGTAAAGCAGCACGTCGTGCGAACGGCACAGCGTATGATGCATACCAGGTATATGATCAGGGCGGAGCAGCAGACACCCGCCAGTCGGAATGCTAATGCACTCGTAGCTTTGTGCATAGTCCAGAACGTTGAAGGCCATTGTCCATTTGAACGGCGATTCCGGGCTATCTTCTTGAGTTGACCAGGCAATGAATGCGGCCGAGGACATTGCGGTGCAAGGCGACTGCGGCGCAACCGCTGACAGCTGCTTATCCTCATGGCTTCTGCTGGTGCATTGAGCCAACGCGGTATATCTGCCATTACTTCATTCAGCACCGGTGGCATCGGCGGCAGCAGCAGCAGCAGCAGCATCAGCTGTGCCCGACGCGCTTCATTTTCCTTCCAAGTTTGACGGAGACTAAACTAAAGGACAGAAATCCAAAAATGAAACAATATGGAATTTAAAGCAAAATCTACTGCTATATTGAAGAACATCTCCCATTTTCTGTCACGCGTGTCGTCGTGTCGTCGTGTATATATTAATAGCTGCCATTGCTACAGGTGAGCAGTACAACAGCAGTCGTAGTCTTGTCTTGGTAGACGCTGACCAATGTCGCTAATTTACCACCAGTACCTGGTACTGCTGTGTAGTATTTACTGCTGGACGTACTGCTGGACGTAGTGTTGGGTTAGCTGAGGTCTCCTGCCCGAGCCAGTGGCCTCCCCCTACCTCCTCGTCCTCTTGTCCTCTCTCTGTTTACCACTGGATTGAGTTCCGATATGTTCCCCTCGTCAGTTGTCTCAGCCAAACTTACTGTGTACCAGGGTTTACCTTGAGAATACCTAGTACCACGGAGTCTTCCTGAAAATTATGTATCAAGGAGGTATATGGATGGCTGCCGCGTTCATATATACATCGCAGGGCTAAAGCTAGACAACGTTGATGACATGGGCCAATGGCTGGACGTTGATCTGCTGGATGCCGAGGGTGAGGAGGGGCACCCCCCAGACTTATTCGTGGTCGGCTTCCAAGAGGTGGGTGGTATATATGAGCGAGACGCCGTTCATATGAACAAAAGACCCGCATATTATGGGAGCTTAATCTTGTAAAGATATTTTGATATCACCAGGATTGCCGCAGCATATTTCATGAACGGAGTAGAATGTCAATCTTTCTTACAGTACCTGTTATATATTTTTGAAGCGCAACCTACTAATAGTAAGATTCTGATACAACAACTATTTTCCTGGCGGGATCTCGACCCAGATCCTTCCAGACGAGACTGAATTCGGACCGTTGAGATTCCGCGACCTCAACACTCTGCGGCCGACGAAGCCGACGACGAAATTCAACGTCGAAATCAACGATAATACCAACGACAATATCGACGACGAAATCACCGTCTGCGTCATGATATCTGTGAACGTAGCGCGCCCGTGGAGGCTTAGACCCGCCCTAGGCCTATGCTTGTTTCATATATAGCTGTGGTATGTGGCGGGTGTTGGCCAGGCGGCGTGTGTGGCCGCTGGTGTGAAGCAGGTGTATACTGGTACGGAAGCATCTCCACTTCTCTCCAACAACTGCAAAAATGTAATATCTGAGTCAAGCACTCGTAGTATGTAGTTTACCAGTGACACCTCCAGCAACCTTTCATGGCTCAT
>JBBMHQ010076809.1:781-12152 GCA_037834295.1 Postelsia palmaeformis
GTAGGTTTCGCATCAACGAGCATACCAGGTCTACGTAAAATACAACCATCGACCTTGCGTTGCTGCGACACCTAGGTCAGAGAAATGTTACAGTAGTCCAGTTGGTGCTGGAGCTACTCTGGGTGACGGGTATGGGGCAGGTACTGGACATACTGGCAATGTGATGTGGCAACCTTTTTTTCAAGTATACTGGCAGCGCGCCAAATAACTGTAGCGACCTTTACAAATATTGTTTCTATGCTGTTGCCGGTTTGGCTTGTCACCCCCTGCCCCCCCCCGAGAAAAAAAAAACGAAGACGAGGTCAACCAACTGGTGAGAAAGAGAGTGCGCCGCCGAAAAAGGTGCGTGAACGCGCAAGGGTCAATCGCGCAGCCAGGCTGCCGCCGCCGCCTGTCTGTTTAAACAATGAAAAGTGCCCGCTTGGAACTCTCAACCCTTTGATGACAACGAATCTCATTTGTTTTCATCTCTCCAAGCTCTAACTGCTTTGCCTCATCAACGAGAGGGCGGTGGCAAGAGGGAGTCGAGCTGCAGCTCTATTAGTAGATATAGTAGGGGTTTCCACAGAAGGCGGCCTGAGCAAGGCGGTGGGGGTCTCCCCTTAAGGCGGCCTGGGCAATGCGGTAGGAGATCTGTCTCTCCATGAAGCGGTCTGAGCAAGGCGGTATGTATATTCATTGAAAGGCGATCAAGACCGCTTGATGCGCCACTGGAGGATTGCCCTAAAAAACCTGAAACAAGGCCGCTTCCCCCAGTAAAGGCGCTCATACTGCTCTGATACCACCACGGCTATATTGGTAGCACCCCTACCCTATTCTAGTTGACATCAACTTGGGACTTCGACAACGTAAACGACAACGACAGGCGGCAACAAAATATCCACACACGGCCGTAGCCCCCTGAGGGCAAACTTATATATATCCATCAGTAAACCCCGTGTGACGTCTCTGTCCCACCGGAAAAGTCGAGGGTTTCGTCCCGAAGGTGCACGAGCAGGGAAGCCTTGGTGTCCTTGCAGACGGCCGCGGGGACAACGAGCGGGATCTCGTCCAGTTGCTGGCGGGGGCCATCACGGCAACGGTCCGGGGAAATCGGGGCGGCATGGACGGCAACGCCGTGGTGATACTCGTGAGATATAATTAATACAAGAGCAGCGTACAAATGGACGGGCGCATTGCTCGTACGTAGTCTGCTGCTGTGGCGTCCATCGGCGTTGTCGGAGAAAGCAAAGACATGATCAACAGCAGCAAAACATCATCGGTAGGCGTGCGTACTGCAGTGCAGTAACAGGAAGCAAGTAAGTTGGGGTTGAATGACGCTCATCTAGACAATGGTGGCATCGATAACGAAATAAATATATATTGTCCGGAATTTCCACGCTGATGACGTCTCTGTTCAGGGCCCTGCCCGGCAGGCAGGCAGCCCGTCAGGGGGGCTCTACACCTTCCGCGTGCGGATGAGGAGACGCCATGGCGGCTTCTCAATGGGTGCGCCCCCAACCCCAACCAGGACTGAAAGAAAATAAGCGTTTACATCACTACCAGTACGTCGTACGAACGGCTGCGCAATGTAATCGTAGCGCCTTTCGCATGTATGCATGGTCCTCGTCACTCGTCATCACGGTCAAGGAAGCCTGGGTGTCGGCAACAGCCATACAGGCTACTGTTGATAACGGCAATCATGATACGTAATCGGGCACCGGGTACGAAGCAGTAGCACAGCAATGCGAGCACAGCAAGGGTGTCACAGGATTCCTGGGCGTGCGTTGCGAGATTGTGGGCTACGCTGCTGATTCGGGGCACTCTCGAGTCACGACTGGAGGGCGTCTGGCGTGTACCACGAGATACGTCGTACTATTACTATTAATAGTACCAGGTACTATCACGGGGGTCCATAGTAAATAGGACCAGATATTGTTATTAATAGTAGAAATAAATATATACTCCGTATATATATAGGTTTTTGTGTGTACCATAGGTCATATTAATCATGGCCCCCCGGTATTATGAATACCTGGTAGGTACGAGTACGAGTGCCAGGTAGTACTGGTACGTATTAACGCACTTTACCTACACTTGTATGTGCGTAGTCGTGATGCCTGTTTGTGCGCAGTTCGTAATACTCTGCCTGTTGCCTGTATCGGTAGATGTTGCGAACCGTACCAGATACCCAAAGGTACTCCTGTATACCTAGTACCTGGTACCGGTATATCATATGATCTACCTTTTGCCTGTAGTGAGGCATGCACTGGCCGTACGAGTACTCTGTCTATTATACCAGGTACCAGGTACTACCAGTACCATGTACCAGTACCAGGTATCAGGTAGCTGGTATACATCAGGTGACGTGTACCCGCGGGTATCAGCTTCCTTGTCTCGCCCAGTTTTGGCTCCAAGAGACAAGAAAGGATGGAAATTTTTTAAAAAGGCGGACATACTCGTACTCACTCGTATTCTTGCAATTTCTCACCTCTTTCGGTCGCTTGGACTGGGAACTATCTGTTGCTCCGGCTTTATCTCCCCCGGCGGCTGCACCAGCCTTTCCTACCTCATCCTGAGAATCATTCTTGGCTTCTAAATCTGCATCGTCGGCGTCATCTTCCCCTCCTCCTCCTCCCTCCCGCCGCAACTTGCTGTCGTCTTGGACTCCGTCCTGCTCTACCTCGCTTTCTTCCTCCTTTTCTGGTGGTGACGACCCTTCACCCTTCCCGCGGCCTGCTGCTCTCTTTCCGTTGGTCCCCGCTTTGCCAGGGGCCGGCCGCTTCACTCCTTTCATTGTGGAAAGGGCTGTGGTTGTGCATCTCTTGCGCTCTCTGCGCGCCAGGGTGGTGTTGCCCTCGCCGCGTTTGTGTAGGGGGCGTATGATATACAACCCCTAAATAAGAAAAATGTAAACATCTTTATGAAACTCTTTTCATCATCATGATGGGCTGTTGTACGGTCTCGTGCGTTTCCAAAGCCACCTCTAAGTAGAGCACTGCTTGGGCAGTGAATCAGTTCACCGACAGCTATCATCGATAGTGCACGCCTTCACTGTACTCTACATCTACGGTGCATAGCTTTCCCGAGCTTGTTCTGGTTCTGAAGTCTGTGGAGCGCTACTGTGTTGCTCTCAGCACCGTGCGTGGTAGGCGGCAGGATGCCTCCGAGTGCAGCGGCTATTGCGGCCGTGGCGCTGTTGGGTTCGTTGCTAACCAGCTCGGGCTTTGTGGGAGCGCCTTCGTTGGCGTCACGAGGGCAGGTGAGTTCGATGACACGTGTCAATTCAATACTTGGTGGCACCACATGTACACCAGTATCAGGGTGGTCCTCGTACAGAGTATAAGCACCTACGTAGTGTAAAGCTGTACATCAACTCATGAGGGACGCAACAGGCAACCCTCGGGAACAGCGTACGCCACAAAGGTGATACGATTATATCGCTGTCACAGCCCAGCTTCAGGTTGACCATGCCGTTCTCTGTTTCACGCAACCACCCCACAGCTCGCCTCTGAACGAGGGGTCGTGTCATGCTCAATTTCAGTTCCACCCTACAGCAGCATTTCTGACGTGAAGGGTGCGCCTGATACAGAGCTACTTCCGCTTGTACACTCACGAGTACGGTACTGGTACTGCTGATCTCAGGTACTGGTACCAGTACATTGTTACCGATACATTGGAGTCCTTTTTATCAATATATTTTGACGTCTTATACGTAGTGCCTGGTGTTCGTGATGCGGTCAGGTGCTGCGGCTCACCCACCAAGCGCCTTTTTACACCGTTGGCCTCGCGCTGAACTCAGGCATCAGCGCCCAAACTCTCCTCACCTCTTGTCTTCGCGTTTTCTATTCCACGTTCTCCCTCCGTTTCATCATCCCCTCCGACCCACATTCTGCTGCAGAGTTTCCACTCGCGAAGAACGTCTCATTTTTACACGACCGCGGCCTCGGCACGACAACAACCATCACACCAATGCCTAGAAGCACGCCAGCCCGTCTGCCGCGCCTCTCGGTCGGCGGCGGCGCTCTCCGCGGCTGACGATGTGGACGGCATAGATCCGTTGGAGGCAGGGCCGGACATCGACCCGTTGGAGGCGGGGCCGGACGCGGTAGAGTCGGCCCAAGAGGATGGCGACGCTACTAGCGCGAAGACGCCTAGGGCGCGCAAGGCGCCGAAGGCGAGGGAAGAGCAGCCTGCGGAGGACGAGGCTGACCAGGTAGCCTTGGCTGCGTTAGCCTCTGCGAAGGACACGGCGGCCAAGCAGACCAAGAAGAAGAGGAAGAGGGCTGACCCCTTCATGCCTAAGGGGTCTGTGGCGCCCATCGAGTGGCAGGATTTCACTCCCCTTGACAAGGGCTGCCGGGCGCACTTGGTGAGAGCGGTGATGTTGCTCTGTGGGCGGGGCTGGGTTAACTCTGCTGTGCAGGGACGAGGCGTGCTTGCCCCGTCAGAGGAGCATGCATGAATGTTAGGGTTCGCTACGAAGTGAAGCGGTGCCTGGCACAACCTTGGGGGGGGCTTGATATTGGTGCCTTGAAGCGCTCATGTTTCCTCTTTCTTTCACACCCGACAGTATTGCGGTATATGTTGTGCGGCGTGCGTATGTATGCGGGACGTATACGGCGGGCCCCTACATAAAACGCCTTGCAGTGGGGTAAGTAAGTGCCCGGTACCACTATCCTTATTAATAGGAACAGTTGGGTGGACTTGGTATTTTGGCAAGGCCGCGCTGCGTGTGTTGAGCGTGTCTCGTCTTGAAACTCAAGATGTAGATAGCCACATGCGTCGTGCATTCTCCCGTAAGGGGTACGATACATGATGTCCACAAAGTACTCGGTTTCTTGGCGGTGCTTTTGAAAGTAAACAGCCCGGCGGACATGGTGAAGCGTGCATGTGGTTACCCCAATCTTGGGCGTCGCATCGTATTCGCTCGGTAATCACGTCCATCCTACACCAGATTTTCAAACATGACTGGGCCCTGGGTGTGTCGTGTTACGCTGAATCTGCCACGAGTCCTTCTAAGGTATCAAGACCTCTTTTCTCAACATGTACCGCCACGTTCTCTTGCATCACCAGGTTATCGTCCACACGGGATTGCCTGACGACCAGGCTGTGGCTTCCGGCATCATCAGCCGGATCAAGGAACGCTTCGGGGGTCTCGTAAACGTGAGTGGTTCGAGTTGGCTTGTGTCCGAAGCCTGGCGGCAAGGTGGCATGGTGTTTTGATACCGGCACCATGCAGCGCATTGAACTAAGCTACATACCTGGCGTGATAACGAGTATATCACTGTCGTCGATTCATGCCACGGTGTGGGTGCACCTAATATTTCATGAGGCCACTCACTTGAGGAGCTCTTCAACCCGCACCGGAAACTTGACCATGAGGGGGAAATAAACGTGCTACCGGATAGACAATGTCATGGCCCTACTGCTGTAGGTATGTTTTAAAACATAGACGGAAAGCACAAAGAGGTATTTCAGCAATGCAGCGGTACAAGGCCCTCGGGTTCAATGCAGCGGTACAAGGCCCTCGGGTTCGATACGTTCGGGTAGACACTACCGGGCAAATCAGCTTGTCACGGGAAGGAGAGAAACTGCTTGGAATTAATCACTATGGAGTCATTTTCTCAGTAACAAAAGATAAGACCACCCATGATACGTGTCCGAAGGTGAGGACCGCAGTCCCGTTTGGCGACAAGTGACGGATAAAAAAGTTGAGTAGTCTGTCCCCAGAACGGGACTGCAGTTCGAAAGAGGTTAATGTGGGAAATTCGTCAGTCGAAGACCCCCGTCGTTCGGAAACGTGCTGGCGTTAGCCCTTTAAGGGCTGCAGTCCCGGTTTGGGGGCAAACTTCTTAGAAATTGAGTGGTTTGTCCCCGAAATGGGACTGCGATCCTGAAAGGGCCAAAGAGCTACAGTAGTGCCCGTGTCTTAGCTCGCGTCTGCCGTCGGAGATTTTAAGAAGGTAAACATATCCGTCGCATGCGAGTTGCTACCCTCCCTCGTCACCCTGGACACCTTGCGTCGCAGTCTTGTGATGAAAAAAAATGTGGTTCGCCCCTGTTCACCATCCTCGGGGTCGCTTGACCATTTGTGTTGGCACACGAAACAATGCACCAAAAATCGTGCGTTTTTTAAAAAGGGTTTTGGGCGTTAAAGTCTACTGCCACCCTCCGTGCTGCGATATAAATGCCAACGTACAATAGGTGCACGAGGAGGTCGACCGAGATGAAGAGGTCACAGACGAGGACCGCCGAAAGTCTAACGCCTTCGAAGTTTGGCTTGAGGGGCCGGAGATCATCATGTACCACGCCAGGGGCGAGTGCGAGATGGACATCACGGAGGAGATCATCGTCGAGATGCTTGACGACATCCACGATCGTATTCAGGATGAGGCCATTCTGGGGCTCTACTGCAGCCAAAGGATGATGTTTCGGTTGGCGGGGCTCACCCCCAAGGAGCAAAAGTCGAAGCAGTTCTTCCCATTGTAACGCCTTCGAGCGTGGGGCTCCCGTGCGTGTCTCGAGCATTGTTGGCGGGCGTCGTATAATTGCATGCGATTTGCACGTAGCCTCCCCGGGTTCCGTATTTTGTATTTTGTGGAGGGCAGGGAATGTCAGTTATTTTCTGTTCGCGCCGGCAAATTAAGTATGATCCAATCCTGCCGATGAAGTATGAGCCAGCCCTTCCAGCAGAAACGCGTGGCAATTTATGGAGAAGCTCGCCAATTTCAGTGTGTTCTGGCCAAGTAATACTTGGTAGACTGCCTGATGTGACGAACATATATATTGCCGTCAAGCAGCGAGCAATAATGCTGCTGCGTACAACCACGCGGGTTGCACCGAGTCATCAAAGCGAAAGGCTTGGGGTTTCGTTCAATATAAAAATCAGGGTCCGATGCCACATGTGTGTCGGAGGTTTGCCCGCTTTGAAAAACATACCGGTGTATATACCCTACTCGCAGCGCGAATTATTTCGTCCCCGACAATCGATAACAACGGCAGCAGCATATGCGTGTGTCATCCTGCGCTAGAACGACCGCCTTCACGTTTTTTAGCCGGGTCGATACTCCATGAAGAAATCTCCCGAGCTTCATCAATAATCATCCAGTATGATACGTGGTCGTGCTCATGCTTGATGATATACCTTACCGATATACGTACTACGCGCCAGTGCCAGGGTTTTCGGTTGCGATCATGACGCCTGATGCAGATTACAGCAGCAGTAGCAGTGGTACACAAAATACACGGCAAGCGCCTAGCGTTGCAAATAAGATCATAACCTACTTATGTGAGTATTCGTTGGTAAAGTTTGATAACGAATCGTTTATGTTTTCTATTGAGCGGGGAGCTTGCCTTCTGAGCCACCGCCGGGAGCACGCGCTACAGCAGTAGTACGTGGTAATACGTATTGATTCCGAAATGAGTACCGGTATGATGAAACGTTCTCGACCTGAATTCCAACAAAGCTGCCGAACCGTATTTTGATCGAACGAAACTGTTTCTACATTGCAGCCAAAACCGGCTGCAAGATAATCACTAATATTTTTGCTTCATCGTGGTGTACGTAAAAACATACTATGTCGTACTCGTACCCGAGTTTGGTGCTGGGGATTGCGTCAATGTTAGTGGCTGTGACGTGGCACGATGGATGGATACAACAGCAGTACCACAGGAAACAATAGTACTAGAGTTATTAAATGTATTATGTACGATATATCCTCGATTTTTGGTCAAGAGAAGAGACACAACTCATTGAGAAAAAAATGAAGAAGCGACAACCAAAGTAACAGCGTTTTTTTCGCAGAATTCTCATCGTTCCCCGCATTATGCAACAAACAGGGCATGAAGAAAGGAGCGCGAGCGCACCTGAGGCAATCTGGGTACGAGTACAGCAATCAGTGACGAACGTACCAGTTGCAATTGCAGTAGTAACCACGAAACACGACGATCGACTTCACCATCATGGCAGTTACATACATGTTGTGTGAAACCGTTTGCCGAACGCTCCGATTCGTTTTGTGGAAACCCCTCTTCAAAGCGATGCCTTCGCTCTCCAACTCAGGAATGTTGCATTTTGTCCTGCGCAACACACTACTTTCCACGTCTCCACACCTCTCGTTCAGCTTATGGCCTACGTGCGTTTTCGGGCGGTGGCGGCTGTGGGGGCTCAGGTAACTATTGCTGGCTTTTATGGTGTGTTCGGAGGGAGGAAAAGCGGTACAGTCAGCAAACATTGACTGACGTGTTCAGCGTACCTCAGGAATGTTGCTCCCTTTTTGCGACTCTGTTCCTACGGCTGTACGTTAGAAAGTAAGAAGCGCCGCGTCTTTATCGCTTGGCAACTCAGTCTTGACGTGAGATCCAGTGAAACGATTCGCCTGGGCAGCTACGACGAACTGCGAGGCCGGAATAAAGTCGATGGTGTTCGAGCCCAGGCTCCGAGTAGTACCTGGTTTACATTTTGCTATTAACATAATCTCAGTTGGTTGGCTGGAGCAACCATAATTTTTGAAATCTACTACTGCTGTAAATCTACCCGCGGACCTGGCGCGTACTTGCACCTGTCGTTAATGTCAATAATAGCCTTTCACGTTGTCAACAGCAATGATGTTGCGCCCCGGTCCCTGCCGTACTTTTGCGGGGAGTTTTCGCGGAACAGAAGACTATTAATATAATGGTGGTATCTACTCAATGTTCGTCTGCTGTATCATGATATCATCGGTGTGGTGCGGCAGTTCAGTTCCCATCAGGGCTTGGCCCTGTTAGCTACAGCCAGTACAGCAGTATGTACTGGCTGCGTTACATGCCAGTGTACTGGATCCGAGCAGTGCTCCGCGACCCCGGCCTCCCCCGGCTGGTGTGGGGACCCCGCGGGAGGCGCCCAGCCCTGCTGGAGGCGCCCTGCCGGGGGCCCGTTTTGACGCGATTTGGCTTCACTAAAGCTGAAGAACACTCTGGTTTTGGGTAATGTTTCAAGGGGAATTTGGCCGTAGATAGACTAAGGGTGTGTCTTAACCCCTATAGAACCGCAGTCCCGTTTTCGGGATAATTGGGGACAAATTACTTGGAATTTGGCTGGCCTGTCCCCAAAACGGGACTAGGGTTCTAGAAGGGGTAACCCCCCCCAGAAAGCATTGAAACGAACCGAATGGAATATTATTTGCCGCATGAATTGGTGTTGATTAGTTGTGGAAAACGAATAGATTTAGTGCAGCTGGAGAAAAAGAGGATATCTAGGAAGAGGAAGAAGAAATGTTGCATCCCTTTTTGTTGTTTGGGAGGACCGAACGGCCCGACCGAAGGGGAACAAATATCAGATTTTTTTATGTAGATGGACACCACCGAAGATGGATGTGGACACCATTTGGCCGTGGCATGTGCAAAAGATACTGTTTGTGCCGATTCGGCTGGCGAGCCCCAGGATTCTGCATGGACCCAAAGACGTTTTTCTAGATAGGAACGGAACGAATAACCACGAACAGCCTCGTTCAATTCCGCTCGTTCCCATGCTCTTTGGTGGAAGTTACGACACGCCCCAAGGGAAGTGATAAAAAGCGGACGAAGGGCCTGGTGGTATGGCGATGCAGGGATGTGCGGACTACAGTAACATAGGACATCGCAGCACGCAGCCTACTGTAGATGACGCAAGGTTGAACCGAAATGGGTTCTCCACGAAAGCATCTCTTGAAGTGCATGATAATACCGAAGCGCGGCTTCAGATTGATGTCATTATACTGTAGTTTGTAACAGAAATTATGTAGGCATCATTATGACTGGTATGTTCTCGCTCAGATCCTCCGCCGAACTTCCCAAAGAGAAGGAAAGCTCGAACTATCGAGATAGTGTTGTCCGAGGTTTCTTGGGCTCTGTACTGCGATGGCATCTCTTAAACCTTGTGTGCTTCGTTTCCCGCGGTGCCTGCTTCAGCCGCTCTTGAGTGTCTTCTTCATTGGGAGCCGACACAACCTCCACATCAGCAGCAGCAGCAGCAGCTGCTGCTGTGTCCTCCGCTAAGGGCTTGGCTCCAGGAATGCCATCAGGATCCGCAGAGCCCACGTCACCAGTGGTTGCAGCGGGTTCGTCCATCGCGCTCACGGTCTCCCTCCTTATTTCCGCCGTATAGCATACTTTGATGGGTTTCCGCTACATTACAAAGCGTTATTGGGTAAATAGTCCTATTAATAGTAGTGGCAACCGTGGCACCTCCCTCAGCAAGTATAGCACATCTGCCAGTAGAGCAGAACTGCCAGTACATACTGGACCAGGGCCCAGCCGTACCATTCGCAGATTCACAGAATTTTCTCGCAACGTAAAATGTTGGGTCCTGCTCTCTTTCATCTTTTATTCGTGCGTACGGTAGATTACCGGTACCACTCACCACGAACTATTAATAATAGTCTAACACCGACTGTATTCGAGAAATTGGTCGATACACCTTGCGCACGAGACGGATACGGCGTGCACTATATAAAATAGGT
This sequence comes from Postelsia palmaeformis, assembly GCA_037834295.1. NCBI lineage: Eukaryota > Phaeophyceae > Laminariales > Laminariaceae > Postelsia > Postelsia palmaeformis. The sequence goes on from JBBMHQ010076809.1 coordinate 11,242, forward strand.
TACCAGGTATAGCTTCACCTCGTTTTACGACTACACTCTCGTCTTTGGCAAAAAACACTTGGAAATAACGGCAACTTTAGGTGCCTGTACAGTGCAGCACCAAAGGGGTTAACCCTGCCCCTAGCCGGTCAGCCAATCAGACCCAATCAATCCATGGTTAGCGTCGATTCCCTTGTCTCGGACATAGTGTAGTGTTTGTCAGCCATTTTCTCGAACGAGTGAAAACCTGCTACTACTGTAGCTCTGTTCTACGGTTGTTTTGCTCTTGGTCATATAGTCCAGGCAGAACAATATTTCGTAAGGGGGCACAGGGTTTTTCTCCGTCATTTTCGAAAATTGATACATGAAATAAAGGGCGCCCGAATTGCGCGGCCGAGAGGAACCCGAAACCGGTCTTGAAAATAAAATCCATGAATAATGGCCATTTTTCGAAAAAAAATGTGTGTGCGTGTGTGTGTGTGTTTTTTAAACCTCATAAACGGCAAAGATATTACCCAAAACGATGCCCAATGAATGCTGGAGTTATCGAGAAGACACTCTTTATAACCAGGTATACATACATAGCAGTAGTGCTTGTATATATATTACGTGCGAACACACTGCAGAAACCTTTGTCTGCTTGCCATCCACGTTCGCCGATGTCTCTTCTTTCCACGATTTGGGAGAGTCTCGTTGGGCCAGCTCTCAGGTCTCGTTGTTGGTCGCCCCGAGCCCCTAGAGAGGCCCGTGGGTCTGTATCTGGGTGGCTCACATGAGAGTGGGGCATGCCTGTTCGACGCGGCCTGGCGGTAATGCAGAAGCATGGTTCTTGCTCGCTGCTGGTGTGTCTTGGTCCTGCTGCTGCTGCTGCTGCTGCTCCATCTCGCTCGCCCCTGCTGCATCATCGCTCAGATCTGAATCTCCAGAGGATG
>JBBMHQ010076820.1:0-12149 GCA_037834295.1 Postelsia palmaeformis
GAAGATATCAGCACTTTCTTCCCTCGTCGACTTGCGTCGAATTCTGCCTACCCACGCAACGAAGGCGCTCTCAGCAACTGGTACCTTTTTATTTTTTCAAATAAAGTCTCACCACGGTGGTGGTGGGATTTGAACTTGGGTATCAATACCAATGGTCTTTGAAGCTGACCACTGGTCTACCGGGGCGACCTGGGCCCTAATAATGTGTGAAATTCAAGAAACTTGTTTCTTTTTGCTTCTGGAGAATTGCCCGAGTAGTGACAGAACTCCTGCGCATGCTTATTGATACCAGAGTACATATCTTCAGCTACTTCCAAACCTTGGGCATTGTGGAAAAAACGTTCTCGTATAAGAATGAGCGAACGAGAGTAAAAAAAAACGTTCACGTGCAGGAGTGGGGTGCTTTATTTAGTGATGGAGTATGACATCCTCATATTTATGTGTGCTGCTGTCAAAAATTGTTGGCGAGTACAAAAGGACGGGTACCACAATACCACCAGGTGCACGACATTGAAGATACTCGAACTACGGCCGTCATATCGTGTAGTCTTCTGTTAAGTTAATGGAAGCAGCAACGTGCTTCTTCCCCCCGTCCTTATGTTGAGCACTAATTTTAGACACGTCACCTATCTATGTGGTATACATCTCGGCTTATGACGGCCTCGAGTGCCCTAGAGAAGGCCCCCGGGCAGACCGTCCTCGGTTGAGGTCGAGGCCGGTGGGCACAGTAGCAGAAGAAATAAATGAAAAGGTCCACCTCTGCCTCGATGAAAGTGCGTCGAAGCGCGGAGCGCCCTCGGGTTTTCGTTGCTGCGACGACACGCATCTGGGTATCAACCGTGCAACATATGGTTCGTCTGATGCCTACAGTAGCAGACAATTCCGTTATCAAGGCATCTTTGATCCCCGATTCAGAGCATAAGAGGGGAGCATGAGAAAAAGCAAAAAACAAGTTTTTCTCAGACAGACAAAGATAGACGCATTTCCGTGCGCCGGCATGTCCGGCACCAACCTCTTGCGTCGCAAGTCGGTATGCTGTAGCACAACTCGTGCTTGCGACTGCTCGCTGTTGCAACCCCAGCGATTCACGGTTGCTTCGCTGCATGGTTGTTACTTGAAAAAATTGCTGAGATCGCATCATTGATCCTCGCTTTGATGCTCGTGTCGTATGTTACGTAAATCGCCTTCTGGTACCGCGCACGGCAATATCGCCACTGATTTATAGACGGCCGAGGTCTCTGATGAGATAGGGCACATCTGCCCTCCTCTGCTCGTGTTCAAAATTCGCCCGCGTTTGCAAAGGCTGGTCGTGCTGAATCACCTACTTACCAGGCACCAGGGGTCGTCCTGGGAAAAGCGAGAATACCGATTCCATAACATGTTCTTGATGAAATCCCCGCGTAAGCGTGTCTATGCTGTTCCTAAGTTAGATAAGGCAGGCCGCTGCAGAGGTAAGCACTTCAGCCGGTGACAAACCGACTATGAATAGATGTTGTTGAATTTTCAGCTCTCAGACGAACATGTTAAGTTCTGAAAGAATGTGGCGCCCAAGGCCAGTGACGGTTCATCGGTCTCGTCCAACAGGAAGGATGAGGAGGAGGAGAGAAAAAGATAGGGGGAGGAAAGAGGACGAGTGTGCGTGTGCACGTTCGATCGATCACTGAGGTCTCAAGTCTCAAGACACCTGCTCGTAGCATGCGGTGACGCCCGAAGCTCGAACAGAAACCTCGGCTGAATTCGACTTGGTATTTCGGGGCTCTGCCGTATGTATACCCGAGATGACTGATCTAACAGAGTTCCATCGCACGCTACGGAATTGGCATGGAGCATACCACATTGATTGTACTACCGTAGCACTTAGTACTGCTGTTGTGACCTAATCGCAACAAGCGACTATGACACGGCTCAGCGACTCGGTATATACTACTCTTAATAGCTATTGCTGGATTGTATGGTGGATGTCCTTGATACGACCCCTCGCTGGAGATGACCTAGTCGAACTTTCTATAATCAACTGTTGAAATTATTTACCGAGCAACTTAACATACTGTAGACTCCAACGTACCTTTGCTTGATTCCTACTGCATGTAATAGTACCGTCGCTGCATGCCGTTTTGGAAGTTTCAACATTGTTGCTCTGTTGGTGTACTTCCCTGTACTCCTCCCTTGCATATGCTACATCTGCTGCTATACCACAACGAAAGCGCGTTGTTTTTCGGCGGTGTCGCAACAACAACAATCATTCCTACTTCGCGTACGACCGGTGACCAACGCTTGTGCAGCTAACGCAACAACAATGTTCACTTGGCATACAGAGGCCTACTCCTAGTACTGCTGTGACAGGTTCGAAAAATGGACGAGCACGATAGCCGCAAACATATCATGCAGACTTTCGAGCCCGCACAGGTTTCACTCTACATATACCAGATAGGCACACTCGTCACGATGCTACATGATGCGCTCACTACTACGACGCCGTCACTGGCCGCAGGTTTGACTTCTGAAATAATACCAGTCGAACAGGAAGGTCAATTATCGTACTTCGCTTTTGAAACACATTACAAACTGCCATGCATGGTGTTGTACTGCCTAAAGAGTGAATTGAAAGTTGCAGACAGGCTTGTGTCCGAGAGAGACGATATATAAACAATCACAACTGCACCCAAAGGATAACCTAAATTCCAATGATGAGTTTATTGACCGAGAACATAGAAATATCCACGTAGCAGCCTATCGCGTTTCTGCCACCCTATCGTACAGAAAGACGGGTGGTGCTACTACAAAGCAAATCTTGCACAAGTAGACTAGCAGCCAAGCCACGTTTCTACCGCCCTCCCACACAAGGAATACTTGTGGTGCAACGTACTACCAGGAGAACAGATGTTGCCGTTAAGTGAATGCAACCTCGTGACGCAGATGTCCAGACGACCCCAGAAGCGAGGTTCCAGCAGCCGCTAGGAAGCGATCCAGATGATGTCCAACGACTGCAGAAGCGGAGTTCTTGCAGCCCTAACAAGTGAACATGTCCAGCTATCCCAGAAGCGATGCTCTAGTAGCCCTAAACAAGCGTTTAGGATGCGGCGATTCCAGAAGAAGCTTTCCCTCGGCAATTCCAATAGATATGTGACACTGTCGCCCGATCCCGAAACGACACTTTGGCGACCCCACGATTGTTAGTACGGCGACTCCGGAAGCTCCGCCAGCCTCGTCGAACAGTGCTGGAGCGATTCCGAAAGTTCTTGTTCCGGCAATCCCGGGCGTTTGGTTTTAGGGTGATTCCTTGATACGTCTTTCTGGCGATCCTGCGGTTGTAAGGCGACCCTACTCATGTTTGACGGTCCCTGTTGCACTTTTTCTTACGATGACTCGTCAAAAGTAACAACCGGCTTATTTTCGTTGTGTCATCGGTGCGGATGAGGGTTCTCATCGCAGCAGTCGCGTGTCGCATGTGGGCGCGGAGCCCCTTGCGTGTAGAACTTGACGACGTTGTAAGGTATCGTTTCGCGCACAGAGCACCACCTATTTCCTGCACTGCCCCCGGATCCAGATTCTTCTTCTGGCTGGCGAGCTTGTAGCTTATCCTGTGGTCATTGATAGACACGGCGCAGCCACTCATGGAACGCTCTGCCTTGCCGCAGTTATGGAGGATGACACCCCTGGGATCAGCGGATGTTGATGCTGCTGTCATGGCCGTGCCATGTTCAGCAGTCCTTCCCGTTTTGTTCCGTGACAGCCCGTCCAGGAAGAGGTGGCCTCGAATAAACTGAATCGTCGGGACATCGACGTCCGGGCCCTTCCAGGTCATCAGCTTGACTTCTCGGTATTTCTCCGTGAGAATATGGGGAAGGGTATCGGTCTTCCAAGTCATTAGCTAGAGAAGCGGATAGCAGATATACCCTGGCTGGCTCTGTCGTACGCGGCTTGGCGTTGCTCAAGAGACTCTTGCTTGAACACTGCCGTCCTCGTCGTCGCGATCCTGGCCTTGGCTCGCCCCTCCGGAATGTGAAAAACAACTGGCCGGGTGATACTCAGCATGAAGCAGACCTTTTTGCACCGGTCATCAAACTGGTCGGGAACTGTACCACTGAATGGCTTTACACCTCTCAATGCGTTCGAAAGGCTGCCATCCGTGTTCATATCGCTCATGTTCCAGCGCAGTTGTAAGTTCGCTCATATGTAGCGGGTACAGTGAAGTACCTGCATTTTTTGAGAAGGACGCCCGTGATGTGGATTGTGCGCAGCCGGTCTGCAGCAGCCGTCATGGTAGTCTCAAAACAGTCCGTCACGTACAGAGGAAAACAATCGACTATGATGTATTGCACCGGGCGCAGTTTGCGACCGAACGTGCTCACTGGTACTCAAATACGTAATCGCCCCACCACTTACTTTAAATGAGCGCTTCAATCGTTTCGATCTTACAAGAAGTATACTCGTGTTCACAGTCCAGGGTTCACCGAAGTGCGCAGCAGTAGTAGGCTCGTGGCTCGTAGCAACAGCTCCGGATGGAGACGATTGTGGTAGCGATGTAGTTTCTTCGTGTTGTCTGATCCCGCTGTTCGTAGAGGAGCTAGAGATGGTGATGATTAAGTCATCTCTGCGTGGAGAAGCCCAGTGTGGCAGCAGTCCGGCCGCAGTTGTTGTCGTGTCTCAATGATGCTGATGGCTTGCGGTACGGCAGTGCTTACCCTGTTGCATAAATTGAAGGCTCACGACCTCCTGTCGGAATCCCCGCTGTAGGCGCTTGTGCGCAGCTCCTGAGTTAAACCAGGCGGCCGGCCCCAGGGGTAAATAGTTTTGTTGTTAAAGCTCCAGCTCTTAGGAAAACGCACAAAAGAAAATGGCGCTCAAGGGCCAGTGTCGACTCATCGGTCTCGTCCTACAGGACGGGGATGAAGAGTAAGGTAATAGCAGAGACGACAAGGGGTGTGGAAGAGTGTGCGTGTGCAGCTTCGATCGATCACTCTCAAGTCTCAAGACTCCCAGCATCTCGTAGAAACAAGAACTCGATGCAATAAATCTCGGCTGAACTCGAAACGGTATTTCAGGGTTCTGACGCATGTGAACCGGAGGTATTCATTCAACGGGGTTCCACCGCAAACTGCGTAATCGGCATTTGGACGTACCCCACTGCTTCCACCGCACTGGTACTGTGTACTGCTGCTGCTGCCCACTCGCTGCACGCGACTACTGTCCGACACCGATCAGTGGCTCGGTATACACTACTTCCTACTGTTGGGTGCATGGTAGCTACATGCTTACGTAGAGAATAAAAGGCCCTCCCGCCCCCACGGCGGTTGGGCCAGACTCTTGTAGATGATGTAGGAGCTACACCAGGGGAGCCAATACAGAGGGTGGACATTAACTGTGGCCCCGTGCTTACAATTCATAAAAGCTGTTTTTTCAAGTCACGTTGGGTAGAGCCTCAAGAAGCGGGAATATTATGGATTGTGCAATTTATATTCGGTGTGCATGCTCCCTCTTTAAATTTTCATACTTAAAAAACTTTATCAGTCGTTATCGACGTTTTCGTCATTTTCGCCAAAGCGATCGTCCTCGCTCCGTGTGTAGTCCTGCTTCCACATATGATGCACCTCGGTTCGTCGCTCCCCTCGTCGTCCTCGACCTCCTCTCCCTCGTCGTGCTTGTTCTCCATATCCTCTTCCTCTTGGCCAACCTCTTTCTCCTCCCCTTCGCTTAGTTTATGCTTTGCTGCTGCATCCAGTGTGTGCGCTTGACGAACCGTTGATATAAACGCCGATGCCGCTGCTGTCAATATTGTCACTTTAATCGAGAGGGTGAGGTGTGTTAAATCGGGTTGCCAGAGCAGTGGTCAGACAACCGTGCTGGTATGATAACGAAATGAAAACGATGTCGGACTTCCTTCATCACAAATACGAGGATGATGGAGGTGACAGCAGCAGTGATAATGGAAAAGTGTAAATGCCGTACGAGACGTATTTGCACGAAGCACGGCTGTAGTTATGGTGTTTATCGACAGAAAAGTGTGCCAGATTGGGTCGTCCTGAGCAAACGCCAGACGATGCTCGTAGGATATCAATATGAGAAGGTGTAGATGAATGATGGTTCGACGAAGTGTACGCACGGATGATGATTGCTACGGCAATATAAACTGGCGCGTACTACACGAACGGGCAATGATCACTATTTCCATGAGATAAACGATAACCTACGAAGTTGGGAAGAACGTGGTACGATACAAATGAAATTTAGGGACACGCCAGTGTCACAGTAGACTCTTACGTGACGTTCACCTTCGCCTTACAAGATTCTCTTGTGGTCAACGGAATACTTGCTGGAGCAAAGGTGGGCGTGTAGATCAGGCGACAAGAGACTAATGAAAGTGGGAGGTTAGCCGTGGAAAATAAATAATGCGGCAGGTTTTCAATATGAACAGGGAAGTGTGACGGCCCTGAAGCTTCATGCGATGTCCACCAACAACGCGGCGGGACAAACATGCTTTGTTAGGGGGAAATACCTTCTCATGCCAAGCGTGCATGGTTGTGTGTGTACGGTCGGGCGCTGCGGTAGAAGGAGAGGATGGTTTGGAAGTTGAGTGTTGTGGTAGACTTGTAGAGGAAGGTGCTGCTTTGTTGTTTGCAATGGTCCACAGCGCGGCGTATGTAGTGTACAAAAGACGACAGAAAGGATTGCGTGAATCCTTCGGTAGCTTCAAAGACGTTTATTTCGATGGAACTCGGGGAAAGCGGCGGAAAATGACGAGGACCGGATGTTTAAAGCGCCAGAGAACGGAAACACATGCGTGGTTCGAAGATTGCGTCGAGAAGGACAATATCTTGGGACGTTACCACGAAGGCAGCTTACGAAAGGTGATTTCGGAGTATGTGAGAAGTGTTTTTTTTACGTTGCAGGAAGAAGCTTACAAAAGTTAATTTTGGAGTATGTGAGGAATATCGTTTTGTGACCAAGTTGCTACTAGAAGCGACACCATAATGAGATTATAAACTGGGCATCACGTTGTCTACATATAACTATATATAGATACAATGATATAAGGCATCAGATAGCAGGTGCCGGAAAACACGAACCACCACCCTCAGGCCAGCCACCACTACCACCACCACCACCACCACCACCACCGCCACGACCATCAGCTAATAACGTCAGCAGCGGCAGAAGGATGTCGCTGCTTCTGCTGGTGGTAGTGGTGGTTGTTTCTTCTGGTTATGATGGTGGTGGTGGGCATCTCTATTTCACCGTGTGCTCACTAGAAAACCAGGCACCAGGCACTGGAGAACCAGGTACTATTATAGACATCAGAGATCATCAACCACCAGGATGGCCGACAACCTTTTCATTTTAGGCGTGTCAAGAAGCTGCGCTGTTCTGCTGCGTGTTACGTGCGGTCATTTTACAAGCAACTTGGAGGGGCCACTACTTCAGTCATCTACGACTTATTTAAAGGAATATGCTGATTATGATGCACATCGATGAAGGCCACAATAACGTACTGTAATTCCCGTTTGTGAGATTCCAGGCTGAAGCCTGGAGAAAATGGGCCTGCGGGACTTTCCTCCGCCTTTCATCAATCACGCTATCGACAACGGCGTCACCAACGGTTAGCATTGGAACAAGCACGCGAATGGTATCAGAATACTAGCACCAGGCGCCAAAACGACGTTATCTTATCACAATATCCATCTCGGATAGCGATTCACGTTGTTAGAGCAACTACAGCGTCTTCATACACGGCGAACTCTGTCAACAGTGTAGAGCGGGGCTGACGACACGCGCTACCCTGCCGTTCCCCAGCGTGCTGCAAATGCATAGCGTTTGTTTGTGAAGGCTTGGCGCTTGCACGACGAAGTCACCACGGAACATAAATAACTTTTTGCAACTCGAACGGATCACGATATGTTTGTCTACAGATCAGATAGATCATCAAGTCAGTACCTCACCTGCCGCTGTGAGAGTTTGCCTAGGATCCATGATAGTACAGATCATCTAACCTGGGAAACGAGCTTTTATATCATGCGGTCTGGACGGGTCCCACATCGCATCGTGAGCTAAATCATCGGGACCAGATCTTCCTTCAAAGAGCTAGATCATGGAGTGGGAGAGGATGATCTGTCCGAGGTATGGGACGGTTAGGTATAGAGGCCCAAAATTCCAAACGTTTCTCACATTTCCGCCCAGAAAGTTAGGAGGCGGGTATTGTGCACCCTCTCAGACTCCATGGAAAGCCCCCGAAGCGCCGCCGGGGGCCGAACCTACCTACGAAGTGTAGTCGTGTATACACGGCCAAAATTCCTGTCGACTTTGGAACCTTGGCTCTCTTAAACCAGTCAGCAGCCGTGGGTGTTTCGGTTTGTTCTCGTCGTCGAGAAGAATAGTTAACGAAAAGCTCGCGCTTACCGCAGGTGCACATATATGTGGCGTCTGGGGAGTATCTCCTGGCACATCGACATATTCACCTTTGATGCGGGTCCTCACGGCAACCGCAACCTGTAACTGCTATGGAGAACGTCTCCGACTACGGCACACAAGATAAAACTTTGTTTCCCTCTTCGTTAGTGAAGTTTATCCGTTCGCCTAGCGGGATTTAAGAGCGATGCTCGCCCCGTGCTCCAGCTGGGTCCAGGGGTGTGGGTGTTGTGTTGGGGACGAATCATTTTTTCTCGGGGACATTCTCTACATACTCATACAAAGTCGCGTCGTACGTCAACTTAGCCCGTCGATCCCGTTGCAACAGCAGACCAGGCTGCTGCTACCCGGGCGTGTGGGTAAACCGATCCGACCTGATTCCGAGGGGATCTGGTGGGGTCGCGGTGGGCACCAGGGGGGTAGTCTCTGTTCCCGCACAGCCTGCGAGCCGCCGGCCCGCCAAACAACGTCACTTTACGTCAGTACAACTGCCGTGCACAGATTCATATCACAACACCAACATGATCGATACCCACTCCTAAAAATCAAACCGTCGTGCATCCCGTCCTCCAAACAGACTACGTTGAGTACATACATATCAGACACGCTTCATGCAACATACAATACTCACATCACAAACATAAACGATCGACGACCACGACTAACTGAACAGCTACTATGATTACAGTACGGCATGGTATAAGAGCCAGGCTGCGGTACGGTAGTTGGGTACGTTTTGGCCCACCATGCCTCTACTGTGCGGTCGGGGGGGGGAGTGCACTCGACAGTAAAGATGTACTCGATATCATGCATGGCCGTAGTCGTCTGGTCAAAGTCTTTCGCATCCCTGCCATACCCGGACGACGCAAGTCGGGTTTTCACCGGCCACGCAGATATTGCTTGCATCAACATCAAGGCAGGGGGGGGTACTCATTCTCATGCATGATCGTAATTACATGACCATAGAACCTCGCATCCCTATAATGTCGGGACGTATCACGTCAGATTTTCACTGACCAGGCCGACATTGCTTGCACCAAACGCGAAGAGCGGTGAGGTGTTGGGCGAGTCGCATAAAGGGCGTACTAGGAACCGCTTCTTTGAACGTGGGTTTTCTTCCCTATGGATGACAGCGTCGACCGGTTGACGTACGTTCTGGTGCGGAGGTACTTCTTTGTTGTCTGCCTTTGTAATTTGACCATTGACCACGCATATCTTTCGAGACACGGGGGGGGTTACGTTTGGGACCAATTATTTCTGACTGACAAGGCTCCTCATCTGAGGAACTTCTATGCATGATACCCCATATATTTGGAAACCCATATTATCTGATACTGATAGGGGTTTCACAGTGTAACGGTTTGTCTCATACCTAGCTTACCAATTTGCTCATTGACTCGAGCAGACTATTTATCCAAACATTTGATAGATGAGTGAGAGATACATAGAAATATCCTACCAAGAAACGCCTCAGAGATGGTACATGTTTTCACCCCATTCAATCGTAGTGAAGTACGCGCCAGCTTTGAATCCGCTGTGCACGCTCCGAAAATACCCCATACAACAAAACACATTCAACTACGCAATACCCGAAACAGCTGAACAGCCTTCCACTACTTTATGCAGCATTTTCAATCCCAGCGAACGTTCAGTGTTTCACTTGTCTGCTGTCGAAAAATGGCCACGGCATATTCGTAGAACAGCAAATCCGCAGCCAGCCGCGTGCTCAACTCCGAGCTTTCGTATGCCCAATCGAGTAACGCCTGCCTTTCGGGCGATTGCGTTGCCTGGTTTGCAGTGACGGAGGCGTTCCACTGCCGTACAGGGCTCTTGACCTTCGCGTTAAACAGCTCCATCGACAAATCCCATTCTTGAAAACGGTTTGAAGGTGGCACAAGAAACAACCGGCAAGTGGGTAGACGTGGTTGGAGGATGTAACGTATGTACCATTGATTATATACCATAATTGACACCGATGCACCACTGTTTATGTGTTTGGTGATGTTCTGTGCTCTCTTTGATGAACTTACTGAAGAATTTATGCATCTACACCGCAATGTATGCGATATTTCTGTAGGTGTACCATATCTGATGCCCCATATTTAATGTACTTCATGTGATGTACCATGTACTTCGTATAATATTATTATAAGTACAAAAAGTATCATGTATGTACGCTCTCTGACGTACCACTTTGCGCAGTCTCAAATCGTAATGTGCGTCCGAGGAGCCAGAGGGGGTGGAGAGGGGTCGGGTCATCTGTCTTTTACGCAGTAAATAACCCATCTAGCTGCCGTCGGAAAGGGTGAAATTCGCCTTTCCGTTGAGGCGTTATCGAGATTGGACGCTCGCACGTAAGACGTGCTAGGATAGGGCGGGGGGGGGGTAACTTTTTGAGCGACCGGATCATCTACAGATAGGTCGATCAGCTATTAATAGTTCCTGCCCTCCTGTCAACTGTTGTGGAATATCATTGTGCATCATTATATTACTTTTTGAGTGACCAGATCATTTACAGCTAGATAGATCAGCTAGTTCCTGCGCTGCTGTTGTACAATACCATTGTATTGTGCATCATAATATTCAGTGCATGTCCAACTCACGAAATATGTGCTTCAGTATATCGAGCAGAGTGTACGACTCACACTCAAGAGCACGAGCAAAATCATTATATTACAGCCCAAGGGTCCATATGCTTGGAAGGAGATCTACCTGATTTATCCGATGTTTTCGATATGCGAAGTGTTAGAAATAATGTTTTTTTTTAACTGAAGAGCTACCGCATATCTCTGGAGTTTTGCTTGTGTTACACAAAGTATAGTGACTATGTTTTGAGTTCCAGTTGGATCGTATTGTACCAGGTATGCTGCTGTATGACATTCTGTGACACTGTTTGCCTGCGTGGTAATAATGCATGGCAATGCATAACGGTACATCTCGTGCTTTCCGCTCGCGTCCCTCTCCTGCTTGACTCGGGCAGCTGCGCGCGTGCCCTGCGCTGACGACGAACGAAATTGAACTGTCCTCCCGGTATTCCTCGCTGTTCTAGCTGTCCTCAGAAGTCATCCCTCCCATCCATGGTTGCTAGAGAGATAGGCGGGCGTAATTCCTCAGGTTACAATGAAAAAACAGCAATCTGACTGAGTGCTACGCCCTGGTTATTCAGTCTATTTTGTTTGCTATAGTACGACCGTATATGCCATTATATATTTCCCACGGGTTAGCCACGTTGCGAAGGTGTGAATCGCACCTTCCAAGATTCCAACCGCCGTGTATGTCGACAGTATGCCCTGGAGACAAGGATCGGAAGCACGCGCACGTAGGAAAGGAATGCGTGATTTCGTGAGTTGGTGTGCGTTCATTGATGCCAAGCACAGAAACGAATGCAAGTGCAAACACATGTAAGCAGGGTCGACAAGTCAATGGGCTGTAACTCGACATATAAGTGCTATCAAGAGCAGCCGAATATTATATAATATATAATTATATATTTACCTGGTATATATTTAATATATATACATATATATAATAAATATATTATATACCAGGTATAATATATATATTGGCAGCAGGGACAGAGGAAATGATCTTATCAACTTAATTATTGTCGCCGCTGCACTATATTATATATATATATAATGTATATATATTTTTGTTTTTTTGTTTTTGTTTTTTTTTTTCTCATCCCATTTATTATCTTCGCCCTTCTTCTCTCTCTCCCTCTACAGTCGTAACTCAGATCCGGG
>JBBMHQ010076831.1:0-12148 GCA_037834295.1 Postelsia palmaeformis
GACCGGAGGTCTGTCTTTGGTGAAGCAGTTATGCGCGCTGGTGTTCGTGTATGGTTTGATTATAGAACGTAGATGTCTGGAACACTTGTTCCACGGGTAGTTTGAGATTAACACGTACGGTCGGCAGAGCAGCATGCCGACTTTCCCATCAAACCGTTCTACGCTGAGACATTTCGCTTTGACCGTGACTTTGTGATGAACTTGTTGCGATTTCATCCACTGGTTTGTTTGTTTGTTTGCTTTCCAGAGGTTTTGGGGCATTTGGTTTTGGGGGATGATAGTAGGAGTTTTCGATGTGCATGAAATATTTTTGGAAAGTACTTGAAGAATTTACATTCAAATTCAGGAGTTCCTCAGGAAATAGAAGAAAGTGTTGTGAGGTACCCGGACGCCGAGCATGGTTAATCCGTCAGTAAAGTATGCCGATGGTCTTGATGGATCGTGCCGAAAGCTTCGGTTATTGCTTAATTCCGCACAACGTACAGGGGAACCAATTACTGATACCTATAGTTATTTTGGATTGAGATTTGGATTGTTGTCTTCTTGTATACTTCCAGGGGGAGTGTCAAGCAGGGAGGCTGCTGTGATTTAATTGGAGATGTTCCATAACAGAGGCGTTCTGTTGTTGTGTTCTCACAGAGTTTACAACAGGGGGGCCGATGTTATCGGGCGGTACGGTATTTATGTAAAGACGGTGGCATTGATTTTTTTTCAAGGTTGTACCAGCATACTCAAGTTTGCTGGATTTTCCCCCTCCCGTCGTTACTGTCTCGCTATAGTTTATGAGGTATATACTGGTATCGGGATTGAGAGATTTGGTATCAGGATTGCCATTTTACCTTAGCAATGATAAAGGATGGAATTTGGGGTTGCCATTTCACCTTGGCGATGAATTTATTTATAATTTGGGATTTGCCGTTTTACCTGGCAATCGGTGATGAGATATTCGGAACTTATCGTATCGCGCATCGAATAGGGAGGCTGTTTGTGGTATGCGATAGCTCGATACTGGTCTGCGGATATCTGACGGTTTCATATGTATTATGGGGTTTCGTATAATGTGTCTAGGCATTATCCGGTATGCCTGAGAATTCTGGTGTGTGGGTATGGCTCGCCCTGCAGAGCAGTCGGGATGCTGAGATACGACCCGGGCTTTGATGATAAGATTCTGCCCGTATATATGTGAGGGTGGAGCGTGACGGAAAGGTACGGCTCAATCCTGCGTGGTGTTCCTAATGGGCCTTTGACAACAGGTACTGGCTCTACTTGCGTGTGTAAATTCGGGTACTTGGTGATACGGATATAATATCTACCATCTCCTCCTTGATGACTCACGGTATAGGCACGTGGCTACACAGAGCACGTTTGACAACGGCGTACATGAACATCCCCGGTGGCTTGACAGGTAGTCCGTGCGCCTATCAAGATCAATTTCGTGGGATCAAGATCAATTTCGTGGGTTCAAGTCTCACCGAGTGCATGCTCGGGGGTTTTTTCTTCCATGAAATACATTGGTTAGCGGACAGCGCAAGAGGGTGGGTGAGCTAAAATTCGATGAAAATCGACTAGCAGTGGGAATGCTGAACCCTATGCGCGATAAAAAGTAGGGGCACGTACCAGAGGGGAGAAGGGTAGGTACTTGTGACCACAACTCGTCCAGAAGGGCGTCGAGGGTAACACCTCCTACGAACGAGGCTGGAAGGTGAAAATGATCGTTAAAAAAACAAAGTCAAGTCATTGCTGATGACAGCTGTCATGTGAGATGACTTGTGTCACGCGACACTTCTGCTCGGCTCCCCGTGATGAGCATCACATATACCTGACGTGTCCTACACGCTACACCCTACACGAAGAGAAGCTTGCTGCAGACCCAGGTCGAACCTGAGATACACCCATCTTACATTGGCGTCGACTGTGAGGCTTGAGCCTGCAGGAAGTTTTTTTTTAGCGTGGACCATGCCCGAGAAACAAAAGGCGGCTGGATGACAACCACCCCCCGAATCAGTCTTGGTAGTGACCCAGCCATCGGGGGAGGTCGGTTTTGAGCCCCCGACTTCCTCGTCCACGTCCGTCGGAGAAGGGAAGTCCACCTCACCGCGATTCTTCAACTGTAATAACAAGCGCGATGCATCACAGTCGCTTCGCGCTGACCGGAAGTCGTCTCCTCGGTCTTCATTGTCCTCGTCGCCGTCGAGCAAAGAAGCCACGCAACCGGATGGTTCTCTTGAATCACTGACTCTGGGTGCCTTTGCTCTTCTGTGGGAGGAAGAAACCAAAGCAAACACACGAGCTATCCGCGAGAATAGGCCACAGGCGCCGTTGTCGGCGGCCTCGGCTGCGATGGCGCTTACTCTAAGCAGGCAGGAGGCGGCGGCGGTCCATGAGGCCGCTGTGGGGAGTAAAATAGGTCCCGTGTTGCCTACGTCTACCATCACTGAGGATATCTCAATATCGTCGAGTAATGTTGCAGATGTTTCTGTCCCGGCTTCGTCATCGCTTGCCGTAGACAGTACCGTGTTGACCGCTACTGAATCAGCAACTTGTGCTGCTGTTCAGAGCGTAAAAGGAGTGCAACTATCGTTCGCCCCTCAAACCCTGCTGCCGACAGCAACCCAAGCGAACCCACCGTTGAGTCCGCAGCTGCCGTCAGCAACCCAGATAAACTTGTCGTTAAACTCGTCAGCCACTCGCCCCTTGCTGGCAGCTGTTGCAGCTGTTGCCGTTACTGCAGCTGACTTGCTTGGGGTGCCGCGTTTGACAGGATCTAGCGAACAAAATGTCCCAGAGATCCTCAGTCACTTTTGGGTCATTGTCGACCCGAAAGCGAAGCGTGTGCGTCCCAATGATCATGAGTTCGGAGATATAATGACACTGGAGCACATTGCTTTGTTGGGTGAATGTCATTCTCTGACCCTAATACAGCAGCTGGTCACGGGTCAGATAGACACAAGCACCGCTACGGTGTCGTCTGAGCCTAACACACCGGGGTCGCTTACCACACCTGCCACATGTCAGGAAATGACCCGGGCGTTGCTCGATCTTCTGATGCCGGCGAATTCAATTGATGAATGCGCCAGGCAGATTGCATCATTTTCACAGAAAAGCGCGGAAACCGTTTCCGCTTACGGAATGAGGTTTCGCACAATTTTATCCCAGGTCCAAGCTGCCTTCGACCGTGTTGACCATAACCGTATCACTTGGAATGCGATCACTGTTGCTTTGTGGCAACAGGGGCTAGCGCCCAATATCCGTTGCCTTCTGTTGACTGACAAGCCCGCGATCTCGCTCAAATAAGCCATTGACCGTGCTCGCCGGTACGAATCCTCCGGCTTAGCCAGGCGGCACGTAAGTGCCCTGTATCATCAAGTGCCTCACCGGTTGCTTGATCGCCTCGACTCGAAACCGCCCGCCCAGAACCGTACAAGTGGTAACCGGGGAAAGGACGGGGGGACCGTAAGCGGGACGCCGGGGAAACGGGCCGAGGGCCGCTTACCGTCGGGTAACCGCGCTCCTGCATCCAACCAACTGGGCAGGGTATGTTCTTACCCCCCCGTGCAGGAGTAAGAACGGTCATACGATTGACCAATGCTGGACCCGTACCCGCGGCGAGCGTGAAGCGGGAACCGGAATCAGAGCCGGAGCATCGAGCAGTGGGAAATCGAAGAAGAGGAAGAGGAAGAAAAAGAAGAACAAGAACAAGAAGAAGAGGACGCCCAGCTCAGAGGAGGACGACAACTCCGAGTAGAGGCGCTTAGGGGCTTTGTCGTCCGTAGCACTTGGGAATTGCAAGTCTGCTGTTACCGTTGAAAGCAGTCGACAGAGCGTAAAGAAAACTATTTTTTTTCTTGCGTCGCTTGTATGTTCTATAGAGTAGTGCGAGTTTTTCCGCGAAAAAATATATATAGAAAAAAAAAGAGAGTAGTGCGAGTTTTTCCGCGCAGCACCCCGTGTTCGCTGTGACTTTGTCTGGTACGAGTGATACAACTGCTGTTTATTGTACGTCGTCTGCACCTGATCGTGTGCAGAAGACGGATGCTCCCGACGATGTGGTGGCGTCAAAAGATTCAAAATCGAATCGTCGTTCCCAGTACTTTGCGCCTGCCCGTGATTGGTTTCCTGCGCGGCGCTGCCCAGGCTTGAAACGTGGCAAATGTGCGGAACATACTATGAGAAGCGCCGTCAAGAAACCGAAGTCTCCTCAAGACTCTGAGTTACGTTCGGCTCAGAACGGTACATCAGTAGATGGCAGAAGCTTCCGTACTGATAACAATGAGAAAATTATTTCTTGGTTCAGCTCGTCGCTGTCCCACCTAAACACACCTTCGACTCTTTTTTTTTCACCACAGCGGATTCGTATTCTCAGTAATATCAATGGTCTCTTCGTCTCAGATCTGACCATCGACAATGCAAGGGACATAACATGCGTTTCACTATTTTTTTTGAAGCGCCACCCAACGTTATACAAGGCCATACTTGAGCCTGTCCTATCATCGTGTATGCCTCTGAGGGCAGCTATTGGCTCCCCACTCGAGATATTGGGATTTATTCAATTGTCAGTCATGTTGGCTGACATTCCCCGTAGTATTGATGCGCTAGTTATCCCGTCTCTTGGCCCGGATTAAATATTACTCGGTAATGATGTGATGTCTCGGTTTGGCGCTATACTAGACTGGAAAAGTCGGCAATTATTTTTTTCTTCGAGTACCGTCTTTACCCCAGCTACCCATCGGTCTGCTGATCATCGTTCAGATGTCACCACGTCCACTGCGTCTCACTCCGTTGCTGCAGTGCACAAAGATGCGGAGATACATGTTCTCTAATTACGCGACCGTATCAATTTACGTCCTCGACACGGCGCCGTGATCACCGCGTTCACCGATGTAAAACTGTCCCAAGATGCTGAAGTTGTTATTGAACCGCGCATACTCTCTGGAAACGAAATGTCATGTGATAATTGTCCACCTGAATTTGGGCAAGTTATCGTAGCTCGCACCGTAGCCACGTGGCTAGCGTCTGACGGTTCCATAGTCGTCCAGGTCGCCAATCCGTTGTTCGAGTCCCTTACCCTACATGTAGGACTAGAGATCGGAAATTTGTCGAGTGAAGCCGTGGTGTCCCGTGCTCTATTGCACGTGTATGCCGTAGCAGAGACACCCAAGACTCCGGCTGAAATTGCAGCCGCTCGTGCCGAGAGTGCTGCACTTTTGGCCAAGGCATTTGTCGACTCTACCTTTACCGTTGAACATTAGTCAACAGTTTTAGACCTTTGTGCGAAGTACCGTCTCGTTTCATCGCCATTCAGAGCTAAACTAGGCAAGTTTACTACCGTCGAAACCACATTCCCTCTTCCTGATAATACTAAGCCGGTCAGTCGCCGTCCGTACCGCGCTGACCCACGCACCGAAGCTATCATCAACAAGTGTGTTCGAGACATGCTTGCCGATGATATCATTAAGGAGCGCTCGAGTCCGTGGGCCTCCCCGGTGACAACCTCTGTTTCGCGTAAACTATCGGAGTACTATCAACGAACATCTCATCCGTAAAACTTGGCCGATGGCGAATCTAAAAGAGAATGTTGACATGGTCGGAGGCGCTCAGTTCATCAGCGTTGCTGGCGGCCAAAGCGCTCTTTAGCATATTCCTGTTCACCCCGATCATGTCGAATCTACTGCGTTCGTTACCATTTCCAGCAAGTATTGTTATAAACGGATACCATTTGGTGTTTGCAATGCTTCGTGGCTCTTAACAGAAATAACACATAAAACGTTAGGACGTATCCCCGAGTTGCTTGTTTATACGGATGATCTTTGTGTATTGTCCGCAACTTGGGAGAATCATGTGAAATCGTTGGAAATCATGTTTGAAGCGTCGCAAGCAGCTGGTCTGACATTGAAGCCGTCGAAATTATCGTTCAGTTCTAAACCCGTCGTATATTTAGGTCACGTAATTACTGCTGAAGAAGTGGCAGTCGGGGAAGATCGTGTCAAAGCTACCCAAGAGCTATCAACCCCCACGTGCATCAAAGACCTCCGTTCAGTTTTAGGTGTGTAGAATTTTGTGAGGCGGTTTGTCCTGAACTTTGCAGAAAATAACCGTACTACTTGTTGACTTCACTCGAACGAATTTTGCAACTCGCCCTCGCTTGAAAAACGCGAGGGTAACGCACAAAATGCTGCGTTTGCCCACATTAAACGTCTACTGGTGTCGGCTTCCGTGTTGAATTTACCAGGTTACGAACGTGAATTCGTAGTGCATGTAGATGCTAGTGAGCTCGAAGTTGGCGTATTTCTTGCCCAACCGTGGAAAAACGACGACGCGAAGTCTGAATTTAATATTATCGCGTATTTCAGTCAACGGTTCAAGCATGGGCAACGCCATTATTCCGCCTCGATGAACGAGTGTTGTGGAGTTGTACTCGCACTAGCTCACTGGCGACCGTAATAATTTGAGAAGCATTCACGGTGATTACGGACCACCAAGCTCTGACCCATTTAAACTACATGCAAGACACTTCGAACATGCTCACCCGTTGGACTAATGCTCCTCGAAATTTTGACTTTATTGTCAAGAATGTAGCGGGGAAATTGAACTTAGTACCCGACGCGTTGTCGCGACTTTTTGGTAAAGTAGAGAAAGAACCGTTACCGCAAGAACCAGCCCTCGCATCCGTCTTTCGCAACGTTCCAAGCCACAGACCTTACCGTGAGCCAGGGCCGCGCGACTTTCAAGCCTCTTCGCAAAACCTCGAAGATGTCGACATTGTGCATAATGATGGCGATTTTTTTGCGAGTGCAGTATCCGCTTTTCCATTACTTGACCCGGCGAAGTTGCCGGAAGAATAAGGTACTGAGTTCGGTCAGTGGATCGAATACCAGGTATCTAAAAGCACCTGTTACCGTTCCCGTTCCGGATGATGAAAATAAAAGCAGCATAAGTCACTACTTTTTGAACGAAAACGTTTGATACCCGTCGTTTTTGCCGGGGTATTTGCGCAAACGTAGTTCGTTCCGTGTCCAGCTTGTAGTCCCGACCGTTGAATGGAAATTAGTCGTCACTTCGTGTCATGACCTACCGTCGTCGGGTGGTCATTTAGCTTTAAGAGCAACGTTCGACAAAACTCGAGATCGTTATTGGTGGCACACTATGCCAAAAGACACAGCCATGCACAAAAAATGCTGCTCATCGTGCCAACACCGCAAGACGTCCCGTTTCCCGCCCGTTTCAATGCGGGGCTGTTGAGTTAGTAAAGTACAAACTATCGTTGAATACAACGAAGTATGTAATGTGTGTGACTGACCACATGACTCGTTTTCTCGTGCTGGTCGCCATTAGTGAAAAATCAGCTGCCACAATCGCTCATGTTCTTGTAGAACGCGTGTTATCTATTTTCTCTGCTCCGGAAAACCTTGCATTCGGACCAAGGTAGCGAGTTTGAGAATGAACTGGTCAAAGAGTTGCAAGCCGTTTCACGCTTCAAAAAGACGCGCACGTCAGCGTACCGCCCATAAGGCAACTCCGTCTTACAGCGTGGGCATGCTACTTTGCATAGCATGTTGGCGTTGTACTTCAACGTTAAATACGACAACTGTGCGGAATCACTCTTGCTTGTTCAGCTCGCGCACAACACAGCGTACAACAAGCCGCTCGAAGAAAGTCCACATTTGTTAATGTTTGGCCGTAGAGCTTCGTTAACCGTTGACTTATTATCGGTGCCCCGTGTCCGTCTGGTTCTGGTACACGATTGGAATACTCCCGTCGTACCGTTGAAAACCTGCAACTCGCTTACAAAATTGCTTGACGCAATTTACAGGAAGGTATCGACAAGCAGGCATATCTAATAAGAAACTGTCCTTTCCGCAATGTCAGCAGGGGGATCAGGTGTGTACACCGCCCTTACACCGTTGCTGATGGGCCTAATCCCGAACTTATTCATCCCTGGCGTGGTCCTTTTACTGTTCGCCCCCAACTATCACCCGTATTATATCGTGTTGCGAGAAATGGCGAACTTGTGGAAAATCCAGTTAATTAAGGTCGTATGAAGGCATATCATAATGTCGCGTCTAGCTTCGTACCAAAGAAGACTACTCCATCCTCTCGCACGATGTTGGGGATGTTGAAGTCGCACAAAGCGCGCATAAGTAAGGCGTCTTCGGCGAGATCGAGCTTGGCTCGCTTGAAAGCTCCTGCGGCCACCAGCACGGACTGAAAGTGATGCGAATGGAACGAACGAGTGGGGAAAATGCCCACATATTAGCATATGTGGCGCCACCGTGGAAAAGCTCAGCCGGAACCGGTATTGTGTTCACGCTCTAGATTTATACCAGGTATATACTTCAAGGGACACATCGTAGCGATGCAAACCTCTCACATATGTATATATCACGACCGCAGAACGCACAATACAATATGTGGGCAGGAGCGGACAGCGAATGTGGAATCTGACTTCGGCAATGTATACCTTGACAGCGCGGAGTCCCCAATCGTAGTGCATCTGTTTCGAGAGCAGCTCGCGAAGCAGAGAGTATAGGCCGTAGAACTTGGACGCCAGTACCTGGATCAGCGTCGAGGGTGCGGGTGCTGATAAAGTGTACCATGTCCTTCACCACCAACTTGGTGACACTATCGGTCGACACCCGAAAGAACAACAAATGAATAGCTTACCTCGACGACATTCAAGTTCTGCGAAGTGTAAGTAGAGCTATTCCGTGCACACTATCAGTAGCATCATATGTAGCTATCCATTTGTGGACAATTATTGCTCAAGTACTGCTTTGAAGAAGTTTTTTTTTTTAGGAGCTGGGCCAGCCAAGACCTTCCTGGAACAGTCGATCGGATATGCCCCGCTCAATAATGCGTGTTTTGACATGATTTTTGGACACGGTGTTTTTAACGTCCCAACCACCTTTTTCGATGTCATCCCTTTTTCTTTCATTTTTTCCCTGGGATATTATATATGACCGATCCAACGATCCGTAAAATTGAAAAAGTGGTTATAAATAGTCCGAAAAAAAAAAATGGGATGGCACAGAAAACATTCGCATGTGTGCTATATTATTAATCCGTGGTGAAAAAATCAGTGTAAAAAGTGGAAAGTTGAGTAGGGCATCGGAGTAAACTGTCGCTCTCGTGTCTCAAGCTTTGTCTACACCAAATTTCAGCTTGATCGGGCATTACTTTGTTTTCAGCTTTAGTGGCAAAATCTGATCCAAAATCAGTTGATTTGGTACTTTTGGGTTTCACGGATACCTTGGCGATATCGAGCCGGATTAAAAAAAGTGAACAACAGTTTCGGACCTTTGTTTTCTTTGCATCTTTAATAACATGTCAGGATCATCGCTGCCAATTTTCGAAGCCTCACTCGCAAAATTGGCGGCGCTAGAAGCTCAAAACAAAAAATCCGTTTGAAGGCTGGCCCGGCTCGTATATATTATATCAATGAGGTTTATAAAGCAGGGTGATCCCCAAATATTAGCTTCATTACAGTAGAGTCCCCAATACCAATTTGTTTTTTTGAAAAATATACCAAGGAATCTCACATTTGAAAACCACGTTTTGTATGCTCCCTCGTGTATCTGTCGAAGCTCCCATCAGAGGGATCCAATTAGAGCTGACGGGAGCAAGCCCCATCGTAGTACTTGACGAATGTGTTGTCCGGTGTGTACGACACGAATAGACTCACAGACCCGCGTATGTACGAGTACATTGTATGCCGATCGATGCTATAGGAAATAGAGAAAAGTGCGCATGGCAAGATGTATTGTGTATGTACATACAACTGGTGATTGTATACTGATAGTCTACGTAGACACATGAACAAACTATTGTGCCAATCATATAACTGATGAACACAACAACCACGCCTCGAGGTGGAAACGAAGGCGGAAGACAAATAATTATAGAGATCGCTTACTCTTGCTATAGGTACACAGACCACGACAGTAGATACGAGATGGCATTGTCTCTCTCCGCATGACTTATTCGAAATATTCACCCGGCGTTCAAACAAAAAACTAGGAAAGCGAATTGAACTTTTGATCCAGAACAGAAGCAAAGTGAGCATTTCATCAGGAAGTCCCTATGCTCTCTGAAAATCGGGCCTACGAGCGCTTTTGTAAAAACGCCTGCCCGCTATTCCGTTGTCCGAAGGTATCCGATGTCGATCGTACCAGACGAAACCGACTAACTCCCGAACGAAATGGGAGCGCACGTCAATGTGCTTTGTGCTGGCAGAGCTAAATGGGCTCGTCGCTAAGTTGATCGCCCCTTCGTTGTTGACATACACCGTGGTGGTTTTCTGTAGGAGCGATGGCACTATGAACGACGCTACTGACTTCGCGAACAGAGTTTCCTTACCTCCGTCTTCTAGCGCTCGGTACTCTGCCTTGATGGTCGAAAGCGACGTTGTCTTCTGCGTGGAACTAAACCCGCAAATTGTTGAGTAACCGAGGCAGAATGCTACCCCCGACACCGGCATATCAAAATCGGACTCCGGTTCCCGCTCGAACGTAAGGCTCAGGTCCTTAGTACCGAGCAGATACTTAACGACCAGCTCCGCTTGCCAATACCTCTCGGTAGGGTCGTTTGAATGGCGCGCAACGACACGCGTCGCATTCCCAATTTCCACCCTTGACCACGCGACCAACCACAGCAGAGCATTGACGGTGCGGGCTTTTGTTAAGGCCATGATCAGCTCAGTTCACCTCCCATCCTCGGTCCTAGGTTAACACCAACGGTAGCGGGGTATCGGGCGGTCGTCGTTACGTCAAAACGTCTAGTAAGTGTCTCGATAAGCGTATGTCGGTTGATCTTAGTTGCCCCTTTCACCGTGTCTTGGATAACTGCACACCCCGCGAAGAAAGTTAGTTCTCTTAGGTCAACCCTGGTGAAATCCTTGTTGAGCGTGAAAAATAGCTTGCCAACCTCATCCTTAGGATCTGTGACAGCCATCCAGCACTACCACACCCTGGGCAATCATCCTAAATACGCAAGGGTCGGCTTTGCACTGCGCCATGCCGTCACTAGCTTCTCAACCAGTGAGTTGCTCCACAGCGCGTCGCTTTGCTTCAGGCCGTACAACGCTTTCTTAAGCTCCGCGTATGTTCCAGATAGTTCACCACAACCACCTGCAGCTTCATGATGACCTTATAGTTTTGCTTGGGTAAATGCCTGCTTGACGTCGAAGTGGAACGTCACGTACCCCTTGTGGTTACCCCATACCAACACTATCATCACACTGGTCGTGGCGAGTGTAGGAGCGTAAGCCTAGACGCAGTTCACACCTTCTCGTTGCATGAACCCCTTTGCTACCAGCCTGGCCTTCGGTTTGGTAATGCACCCGTCTTTATCACACTTCAAGGACAACACTTATCTACCGTCCACCACCTTTTCTCCCTCGGGAAGATCAGCCAGGTAAAGCAGTAAAAGTGTCCAACTCGATAATGTCCAGCATTTCTTAGTTCATGCACCACAGGTACGCGTCCTTGTAGCGAGATTTGTGGACACCCACTACCGGTACAGGGGGTACCTCTGCTTCAGACATCGGGCCAGACAGCATATCGAAATCAAATCCCAACTCAGACTTCCCTTGTGATTTCTTGATGACCAGTGCGATCTCGTTGGGCGTGTCGTCCGTCGTGTCACACCTCAGTGATAGGACGATGGAGGCGGCCTCGTGAGCGTCGTAGCCCTCCGGGCTTGCCGCTACCGAGTCCGGAAGCTCTTTGTACTCGTAGCCGTTGATCGTTTCCTCTGCCTCTTGCATCTCTTCGTCCTACACTTCCTCATTCAGGACTTTCACCAGCAAAGCACACATCTTAACCAGCGAGACCGTATCGTCGCTCTCAGAACCCTGTTCTTCGGACACCTCCACGAGACGGTTGCGCGCGGATCTCAGCCGTGACGGAACGGCCGCATCATCGCGGCGACCCCAGCTTTTCAGCCGGCCTGCTTCACCTTTGGGCAGTCCAGGAGGCAACACGGCGTAACCATCCACGGTGCTTTCGCCTGTAGCACCAGCCCCGTCGACAGTGGGGCCACTGCCACTATCGCCGCCGTCGCTCCTATCGCCGCCATCCCTGCTGCGGCGATCTCTGCCGCTGCCACTGCTGCGGCTGCTGCTCCGGCTGCCTTTGCTACTGCTGTTGCTGCT